>SKCR01051716.1:0-224148 GCA_019454045.1 Zanthoxylum bungeanum
AATTTGAATTAGCGAACCCGAGGCCGGGATTGTTGCGAGCGCATTCGCATTTCGAATTCGAGCGTCAAATCGCTAGTTGCATCAAGCGTCAAATCATGTCACTTTGAGTGATGTGACAATTGATTGATTGATGTAGTGGTTGGCATTTATGGCTTAATTGTTTGACTTTTGAAGAAAAAATTTGTTATGTTTTTTTAAAAAAATCAATTAACAAAAATAACACTCTCTCTCTTTCTTCTCTTCTCCATATCTCTCTCTCACGCCCTTTGGGCTGTTCTTGTTCTTCTTCACTGGTTTGCCAAAACCGTGAGCCATAGAGGAAGCAAATGATGATTTTGTTGCAAAATCAAGGTGCTAGCACACTCTAGGAGACATACAAAATGATAGGGAACTCATTTCATGAGCTAGGAATCAACACGAGATTGGAGCTTGCATGGAGGACCACCCATGGCCGATTCTGGAGGAGGAAAACCCGTCACTGCCGTGGAGCTGTTGGAGGGCAGAAAATGATTTTGTCTTCACCGCATCGTCTCAACCAATCATTGTGAGTATTCCGCAACTCCTTGAATGTATTCGCATTTATTTTCATTGCTTGAAATGATCTTGGGAAGCTTAGACTAACCCAACAGATCCCCTAGCACAAGCATTTTATTTTATTGTTGCAGTCCAATTCAAAATTTCCAATCACTTCAAACAATTCAATCTTTTTATTTTCACTCAAATTATTAGTTTTATCCTATTAAATATATTACATATGGATTGACCCCAGACTTACTGGGTTATTTTTTATTTCAAACTCTTTGTACTTATGAGTAAAGAAACATTTTGTGAGTGTGTCATAATACATCTTCTGATCTGTGATGAAGGCTATTTTTTTTTCGTATTCTCGGGGAATATTCTGATCTGGTTGTATCCTGATAACGTATCTATGAAGCTTAACAACCCATGGCAGGCTGTCAAATCAACCAACTGATCCACTTTAGGAAGTGGAAAGATATCATTCAGGCAAACTTTGTTCAAATTGGAGAAGTCCATACACATTCTCCATTTGCCATTGGTTTTCTTTACCAAGAACACATTTGACACCCATTTCAGATGTTTAACTTCTCTTATAAACTCGGCATGCATCAATTTATCCACCACTGTATGGATGAATTCATACCGTTGCCGTATGAGCTTGATCTATCGATAGATGATGACTTATGACCCGAGGGTCTATCCTAGACATGTCTCTATGACTCTATGCGAACACATCCGCATATTGCCTTAGGAATCCTATGAGCTCCTTTTTTTTTCATAATTTGATCCAACTCGACCCATACCCTAACTATCTTCTCCGAGCCAAAGAGCTCCATTATCTCTAGCTCCTCTCATGCTCCCCTATACTGGATGGGCTCCTCGGGTCACGGATCAGAGGATTCCCTCTCGATTGAGCCTTTTTTTTAAAAAAAAACCCTGTAACATCGTCAATGCACATGGTTTCTTTGGACATGGCTACAAAAGAGCTCATTGCCACTTTCTGACTTCCACATACTATTTCAAAACCCATCCCCGGTCGAGAACTTCAATTTCAAGTAACAGCTAGACATAGCTGCTCTCGATTTCATCATGTAGGGCCTCCCAAAATTCTGGTAGCTACTCAAATAATCTACCACAATGAAGTCCATCATAATATTCTGAGTATGAGGAGCTGTAATAACCAAGTATTACCTAAGAGTATTATTATTTTTTTCTTTAAAAGCCTGGTCAAACGAGTTAAATGGTAATAATTTTGAATTTTCAAAATTGGTATAAAATGATTAAATTTTAAATTTTGGGCACCTTTTTGAGTGAATCTTAGACCTGGGGGGTTAATTTCGTGATTGATTGGAGTTTGGAGGTTGGAATGATAATTTCCCATGAGGCACCACGTGCCCAAAAGGGGCTGCCACGTGGCGCCCGTTTGCCTTTAAAAAAGCAACCCCTTCCCCCATTTACGTGACCATTTTATTTTCTCTCTCTCTCATTTCAAATTTTTCTCTCTTTCTCTCCCATTTTTTAGTCCAAGCTTCTATTACCGTTAAGTCCACTCCAGCACGGGTCAATAATCACCACACTGCCACCACCGTGAAGCCCTCGACGTCAGCTTTCAAATGGCACTGGTGGTGAAGTAATTGGAGCTACCGTGGGAGAGATATAACCGGTTGAAGTTCGATGTTTTTCCATCATTTTCTCCACAATCGCTACCACCACTCCTCTATTGTTGCCACTGCCAATGAATGAGGCTTTCTCTAGCCATTTTCGATCAAATGCCACCAGTCCTGTCTCGATCCGACATCGTTTGTGAGATTTACCTTTTTTGGGGTTTTGAAAGTTTGGTTTTCGAGTCGAAATTCAAAATCTGACCGTTGGATCGACGATCCGGACGTATCATGATGATACGCGAATTTTGGTGTATATATCCACCGTTGAAAGTATTTGGTTTCCAGGTTTGACTTTCAAAATGGGCTCTGTGTGTCTAAAAAAATGTGCCAGTCAATTTCTGGAATGGATGTCGTTAGCTTTCTACTCAAGAGATTTGTCTGGACCCATTGAGTAAATTTGCTGAGATCGACTTTCGCACTTTAAGCTTCTAGTTGAGGTCATTCACACCTAAATTGTGGTTTTAATTATTTTTATTTATGTCATTATGATTTCCTATAAAATGATATGAAATGGGTTTTAACATAGCAGCCATGATTTGTGAAATTATGAAATGTGCATTGGACGGTACAACGCGACCATAATGAGCCCATTATTTTATTTTAAATATCTAAATGATAGTATAATTGTAAAATGGATCGGACTTGGATCCCTAAAATATTAAAATTGGATATATTAAAATTAGTATATGTGGGAGCCCCGTCGTGGTGCACATCTTGGTTATTATTTAGCCCTTTGCGGCACTTAGTTGTGTGGAGCCCCATTCTGGCCCACCTTATAGACCCCATTTGACAAGTTGTGGCAACTATTGCGTGGCCTCGAGTGGTATAATTTGGAAGTTGATGACGCGTTTCTGGGTGAGACTCCCGAACCTGCGCAAGGGTTTTTTTATTATTACCCCGTTGTGGCATTTGATCATGAGCAGCCCTTCGTGGCATATGATCATATTTGTTTTGTGGCCCCACATAACACATTTTTTCTTTTAGCTTCAGTGTTGGGAGTCTGGTTATGCGTGCTAGAGCCATTGAACTCAATGATGGATTTTGATGATGCAACGTGGAAGACTTCAACGTACATTGGCGAGTAATACAAAAAAAAAATATCGAACTAATTGGTTGTAAAGAGCATAATGGATGTGAAGACTCAAGCGCCAAATGAATAGATCAAGTGTAGTCTGATAGCTTAAGACTCCATTGTAAGTGAGTCTATAATTCAAGTACTTTAAGCTCAAAGGACTCATGCACATTCATTCCAATGCATTAAGGTCATGTGCAAAATATTTTTAAACCTTTTAATCTTGAGATTTTGGCACTGAGATATGCTCTCTGGAACCGGGCTACTATATACCGTCTCTCATAGCGGTCAGTGTGGAGCTTGCACAACTACTGAAACAAAAATGGATCATACGAGTTCTCATACTGGTGAGCTAACTGAAATACCGACCTCCATACCAGTCAGTATATCAGTATGCACGTCATTCTGTGTCGCGACGCGGAAGCTGAATTTTTGTTTTTTCCATTTTTTCAATTCTGGTTTGTCTTGTCGAGCTTCCGAGCAGTATTTTACCTATCAAATGACATAAAATAACACAATAAAAATACTCAAAACATAACTTAAAATTTTATTTCATAAATGTGTCAATTTAAGGGGTTTAGTGAAACTATAAGTGTAAAATGATTGACTTATCGTATATAAATATGCACTTTTTAGTATTCATCACACCCCCTAACCAGCTTATTACTAGGCCCTAGTATTCAAGAGGAATCTTAAAGAAAAATTCTTATCTAAGTTAACAATTGTTTTCTTTCTTTCTAATGATCAAATTAATGACTTCTCCTGTACTTTTTTACTATTCTTCTATATACTCATAAAACGGGTATTAATCAATATATTGTGCCCACAATATCAAAGGTATTTGTTGTAAAGAGTAATATTTTTGTCCTAAAATTATATTAGAGTTTACACATTTTTGGCAGTGAAAGTTTATTTATAAACATATCTTCCCTCCATGTATCCTGTACGACTTTGGGCCAGTGACTCCCAAACCAGTTGGTTGTAGGGCACTAGGTGTTTAGACAACCATATGGATTTATTGCCCGGATCTAAAATAAAAAAGTGTCCAAAAATATATCTTCAATCCATGTATCGAACTTTGGGGCCATGACTTCCAAACCAGTTGGTTTTAGGGCACTATGTGTTAAAACACCCTTACGGATTTAATTGCTCGGATCTCAGATAAAAAAGTGTCCAAAACATATCTTCAATCCTTGTATCGGACTTTGGGCCAGTGACTCCCAACCAGTTGGTTTTATGGCACTAGGTGTTAAGACACCCCTACGGACTTAATTGCTCGGATCTCAGATAAAAAAGTGTCTAATTCCCTTAAGCTTTCTTTTAAAACCCTTGTAACGAGCTTTGGGCCAGTTATTCCCAGACCAGTTGGCCTTAGGGTACTAAGTGTTAAGAAATCCCTAAGGACTTAATTACTCGAGTTAAAAAGGCTACGAAAATGAACTTTATTCAAACTTCTCTTTTTTTAATATATAAATTTCACTGCCTTTAGGTGTTACTTCCAACAGACTAGAGAACTGAATATTACAGAATTTTCACTTACCACCCATGATCATATGTTACCATGTTGTTGATAATATCAGTCAGATGAGCATATAAAGATCAAATTTAATCAATGTTATGGAGAATTCATAAATTTAAATGATTCAAAAAGAAAGGAACAACAAATAATTATTACGATTATATTGAGATGCGTCTCAATAGTGAAATCTCCTTACATAGCCACCTGAACAACAATTCCACTTGGTTTAGAAAACAAATTTTTTGTTAGTTTGTGTGTATATATATGGATATATATTCTTACACACAAAATAACAACAAAGTAAACACTTTTTTTTTAAAAATTAAACATCAATGAAACATGAAAATTATCTAATAAACTATCATCTCCCCCTAACCAAATTGAGAAATTGTCCCTAATGTTTAAAGAAAGAGAAGTAGAGTTTAGAAGATATCACTTGGTTATTGTGGAATTGACAGTTACAACTAAAGATTACATATTAAGGTCTAGGTTTACTTTACGCTTTTTTCCACGATCGTTACCAGACCAGTTCAATTTGGAATGAATAGGGTCGATTCTTGGTTCATAAGCTAAGAGTTGGTGAATTAAATCATCAGCTTTTCTTGTAGTTAGGAAGATATCTCTTACCGATTTTGAATAAACCCATTTCTTTTAGCATATTCAAGAAATACAAAAAGAAAATCGAAAAATCCATTAGCATTAAATAATCCAATGGGTTTTTAGTGAATATTCAAGTTTCCCCATGACGCAACTGTGAATATTTGTTCCAAGGTTCCTAGCCCACCTGGTAAAGTAATGAAAGCATCAGCATGATTGATCATTTCAGTGAGTCTTTCAGACATACATGGGACAATGCATTCTTCTCCATTTGATTTTCAGATGATGTTGTCCTCTGTTAAGGGTTTTGGAATGATCCCCAAAACTTGACTGCCACCTTCTTGTACAACTTTTGAAATACACCCCATCAATCCAAGATTGCTACCACCATATACTAAGTGCATGTTTCTGTTTGCCATAACTCTACCTAATTCTCTCGCAGCCTCAGCAAATTCTGGTTTAGTTCCTGAGTTAGTTCCACAAAACACACAGATATTAGTGAATCATCATTTTAATGTTGTCTCCATTTATGCTATCTCTCTTAGCTAGATGTGTGGAAGAGAGAGAAGTGACAGGCTGAATTTATAGATCCTGAAAAAGGTGACTGATAAATGCACTAATATCTGTAAAATGACAATTATCAGGAAAATAGATCATGAAAATAAATGTTACATACTGTCAGCAAAAAGTAAATCAAAACAATAATTTAAATTAAAATAAATCAACGCAATAATTTAAAAAAAATATATACTGGTAGTTGTGATTGTGGCTCATACCTTCCTCTGGTTTTATGTCTAGTAACGGCTTGAACGCCCTCTATGGGTCAGGGATAGGCTTCCCATCCAACTTTCTTATAAATTGGCAAACATGTTCTTTTAAAGTCAGATTCTCGAGACTGTATTGTTGTCTTTCTTTTTGAAATTGTGTGTGTAACCTACGAATTTCACGATGAACATATCCACTAGGATGCGTCTCAAGAGTCAATGATATATCATCAAAAGGCTCATTACTCAGTCCATCTCTAATGAATTGAATTTTATCTTCGCGATTATCAGACACTATTCATAAAAATGACAACGAGTGATGCACGTACAACGTGCACACTTATAACAAACACCTAATTGTTTAGCTCTTCATTTTTTAGAATAGGTGATTTTCCTTAAACTAGGCATGTAAGAAATGAAGGAGTCAGATGACTCACCTGCCAAGCGAACTCTTGCTTCAATTACCCCACGAATATCACAAGGAATACCATGAATCATAAGAAGTCTCATTCTTTCTGTGTGTGCTTTGTAAATTTTTGTCAGAGCATTTTGGGGAAGAGAAGGGAAATATTTACAGAGGTTTGCGAGAGTTTCTTCTATGTTTTAGTTTGTAGGGTATCAGTAATTTTAGGAAACTGAAATAACTGACTTTGAGTCACAGAGTACTGTCATCCGCTGCTTTACCGGGGTGCGAGATAAAAAATAAAAAACAAAAATGCTGGAAAACTAAGAAAAATAAAAATTTGAGAAATATTAAACAAAAATAAAAGAAATTACATCAATCAAGGCATATTGGGTTTGATAGGAAAAAAGTTTATTGAAATTTTGAGCACTCCAAAAAAGGTTTCAAACGCTGTCCATTTACTTTAAATATATCACCATCCCTAGGATTCTCAATATCAATAGCCCCATATGGATAAACGTGTTTCACAATAAATGGGCCACTCCATTTGGATTTTAATTTTCCAGGAAATAAATGAAGACGAGAATTATAAAGCAAAACATTTTGACCAAATTCAAATATTTTCGTGAAATTCAACTATCATGAAAGGCCTTAGTTTTAGAATTAAGAATTTTTGTGTTCTCATATGAATCATTCCTTAACTCTTCAAGTTCATTTAGTTGCAATTGACGTTCATGACCAGCATTTTCAAGGTTTGAATTGAACGCTTTAATAGCCCAAAATGCTTTATGCTCAAGTTCTACAGGCAAATGACAAAGTTTTCCATAAACTAGACGATAGGGTGACATTCCCAAAGATGTTTTGAAATCTGTTCAATATTCCCAGAGTGAATCAGTTAGTCGAAGAGACCAATCTTTGCGATTTAGGTTAACCGTTTTTTTCTAAAATTTGTTTAATTTCCCTATTCGCTAATTCAACTTGTTCGTTTTTCTGGGGGTTATAAGAGGTGGGAACTTTGTGTGTGACTCCATACTTTTTCATTAAGGACTCAAATGGTCTATTACAAAAGTGTTTACCTCCATCACTTATGATGGCCCGAGGGATTCCAAACCGACTCAGCATGTTTTCTTTTAAAAATTTGATCACAGTTGTGTGATCATTGTTCCGACAAGGAATTACCTCGACCCATTTTGAGACATAATCGACTGCAACTAAGATATATAAAAATCCAAATGATGGTGGAAATGGGCCCATGAAATCTATCCCCCAACAATCAAAGATTTCGATGATCAAGATGAGATTTAAAGGCATCATGTTTCTTTTTGAAATGGATCCTAACATTTGACAGTTTTCACAAGTTTTGCAGAAAGTATGTGTATCTTTAAAAATGGTGGTCCATTAAAATCTACACTGTAAGATTTTTGCAGCGATTTTCTTAGATGAAAAATGACCTCCACATGCTTCTGAATGAAAAAACTGAACAACACCACTTATCTCACTGTCTGGTATGCATCGTCTGAAAATCCGATCAGGGCATCATTTAAACAGATATGGATCATCCCAGTAGAATCTTTTGACTTCGGTCAAAAATTTCCTCATATCTTGTTCGCTCCAGTCTGTAGGTATCTTTCCTGTTGCAAGAAAATTGACAATATTAGCATACCAAGGCATTATGTTTACAGAAAATAAGAATTCATCGGGAAAAGAATCATTGATGGGAGTGGTATCAATTAGTGACTCGTTTGTGAGTCTCGATAAGTGATCTGCAACCACGTTCTCTCTCCTGTTTCTCTTTTCTTTTCTTTGATTGTGAGATTGAATTCTTGAAGCAACAATATCCACCGTATTAATCTTGGCTTGGCATCCTGTTTAGACATCAAATATCTAACAGCAGCATGATCAGAGTAAACAACAGTTGTAGAACCGATTAAATATGATCAAAATTTATCCAATACATATATTACAGCAAGTAGTTCTTTTTTGTGGTAGTGTAATTCATTTGTGCACTGTTTAAAGTTCTACTTGAGTAATATATTACATACGGCTTACATTTCTTTCTCTATCATAGCACTGCACCAACTACATAATCATTAACATCACACATTAGCTCAAAAGGCAAGGACCAATCAGGGTATTGCATAATAGGAGCATAAGTCAAAAGATTGATAATCATTTCGAATGATTTTTGACATTCTTATGTCCATTCAAATGTTGCATCTTTTAATAAGAGGTTACATAAGGGTCTGGATATAGTACTCAAGTTTTTAATGAACCTGCTATAAAATCCTGCATGTCTTAAAAAACAACGAATATCCATGACTGTTTTTGGTGATGGTAATTTAGAAATTACCTCGATTTTTACCTTGTCAACCTAAATACCTTTAGATGACACAACGTGTCCCAAAATAATTCTTGAATTGGTCATGAAATTGCATTTTTCCCAATTTAACACAAGTCATTTTTCTTCACATCTTTTCAAAACATTTTCCAGATTATTCAAGCAATTATCAAATGAATTCCAAAAAATAGTTATATCATCCATAAAAACCTCTAAACAGTGTTCAACCATGTCACTAAATATACTTAACATGCATCGTTGGAATGTTGCATGTGCATTATAAAGTCCAAAATGCATTTTCCTAAATGCAAATGTTCCAAAAGGGCATGTGAATGTGGTCTTTTCCTTGTCTTCTAAAGCAATGGGAATTTGATAATAACCTGAGTAACCATCAAGAAAATAATAGTATGGATGTCCAGCTACTCTTTCCAAAATTTAATCAAGAAATGGTAAAGAAAAATGATATTTTATAGTTGCGTCATTTAGTTTTCTATAATCAATGCACATGCGCCAACTAAATGAAATGCGAGTTGGGATTAATTCTCATTTATCATTTTTTACAACAGTAATTCCATACTTTTTGGGTACAACCTGTGTAGGAATTACCCGCTTACTATCAGAAATAGGATAGATAATGCCTGCATCAAGAAGTTTAAGGACCTCTGTTTTTACTAATTCTTTCATGTGAGGGTTTAATCTTCTTTGGGGTTGACGATATGTCCTAGCATTATCTTCTAAATGTATTCGATGTATGCAGATTAATAGATTAATACATTTTATGTCTTTTAAAGTCCATCCAATTGCCAGTTTATGTTCTTTCAACACTTTTAAAAGTTTACCTTGTTGATCGCTTGTGAGAGAAGATATTACCACAGGGTAAGCTTGATTATCTTCTAGAAATGCATATTTCAGTATTTTTGGCAAAGTTTTTAACTCCAAATTGGGTGCTTCTTCGGGTTTTCCTTCTTCCAGTGTTCCCAGTTCTTCCAAATTTTGAATCTTTCCATCATCTTCCAATACATGTGTAGAATCAAGTAGAAAATCATTGGTAATATCCGAATCTATTTGCGCACTTGACTAAACAAAATTAGCAGTAAAAAATTCCATGGGATTAGATAAACTCCCCTGAATATGCTCATCCACAATAGGTTCAATTGATTCTATGCTTTCGTTTTCATTATCTTCATCATATGGCTGTTTGCACATGTTAAAAATAGTTAGGTCTAATGTCATGTTGCCAAAAGAAAGATTCATGATTCCATTCCTGCAATTAATTAAAGCATTAGCTGTTGCTAAAAATGGGTGATGAGCGGAAAATATATCATCTATTTTGCCTCCTTTTTTTACCTAATATTTTGTATTGTTTCTCACGTTTTATGAACGTTTTGATGTGTTTTAGTTTATTTTGCAGATAAAACAAAATCGGGACTCAATGGAATCAATCAGGACGAAATATAGAACAAATAAGGGCAAAAATTAGATTTGACAATTGAATTTTGGAGGTTTGAAACTTGAAATGGCGTTCTAACGAAGTACAATTTCAGAAAATTTCAACTTTGCGTAATTTTCATATTTTGGCCATAACTTTCTACTCCGATATCGGATTGAGGTGATTCAAGTTCGAGATTAAAGAAGACGCAAATTTATACAACTATGAAGTTCATAATAATTTCGAATTCTGACGTTTGCATGACCGATATTGATAAAACATCTGCAAGTGGGTTATGTGTAATTATTAAAGTCATTTTCAAAACAAAACAAATAAAATAAAATAAAAAATAAAAATGATCAAACTTCCACCAAACATATTTTGTGCCATATTTGGTGCCATGTTTGGTGGAGAAATTTGCGGAGAGATTGGTGGAGAAATTTATGGAGGTAAAATTTTGCCTATAAATACCAAGCCATTTTATTTGTAAATTTCATACTTTCCTTGGTTTCTTGAATAAGAATTAAGGATTGTATCTTGTGTGTTTTATTTAGTAGTTTTGTAATGTTTTTATTTTTATTAGTAGTAATAATAGTTTGTGTGTTTTTACTTTCTTTTATGTTTAGTAGTTAATTTTCTGCTGGGTGAAAGGTGAAGCTTTTATTATTATAATTTAGATTAATCTCCCTTAATTATAATATATAAATTATTTTAAAGCCTGACTTAATTGGATACCGCCTTTATGGTCGGTTGGACTTAATTAAATTGATTTTAACCTGACTAAATTGGATACCGCCTTTATGGTTGGTTGGAATTAATTATTACATGACTTAATCAGGATACCGTCTATATTGTCGGTTGGTAATATCATGTAAATTTATATATTATAATAAGAGAGATTTCTAAATTAGAAATAGAAAAGGTAGATTAATCTCACTTATATTATAATATGGAAATTTTAATTTAAAAATATAGATTAAAGTTGATACCGCCTTAATGGCTGGTTTTATTTATTTGACATAATGTGACACCGCCTATATGGTCGGTCTTCAGGTGACAGATGATTACCGCCTATATGGTTGGTTTATGGACAAATATATACACCGTCTTTATGGCTGGTTCGACTTAATTGGGTAACACTGACAATTTCTATATTATAATAAGGTGAGATTTCTAAAGGTGGATCCCTTAACCCCCAACATTTTATTTTTATTCTAGGCAAGTGATAAAACACAATATTCACATGCTTAATAATTGATTTAAATATATTATGTTAATGCTTTAGTTTGTTTATTGAATCTTAAGCTTAATGCTTCTTGTTGCCTGATCACCAATAAGATTGATGTGGTAAACTTAAAATGAACTTGGAAAATGGATTTTAGGTTTCAGCCTTAGATTCAATAGCTTCCGATCTGACTTAATGATAGATAACCCTTAATAGATTTCCGTCCAGGAAAGACATATACCTGTCGGGCGGGGGTAGCCATAATTGGACCTTGAACTTAATGAATTCAGGTAACTTGGTTAACATAGACATATGATTAATTGGGTTATTTGGGTGTTTGCATCTGACCATCGACAGAGGCGTTTGCATATCTTCGTGTTCCAAGTTAATAGACTAATTTATTTCGCATGTATAAGAAAATCAATTCATCATTAGAATAATATTGTGTGGAGTCATAACCCTAGATGTTTGTGTCTTTTGTTTATTTTCTTAGTATTTTCTTTTGTGTTTTTAGTTATTCATTTATTTCGCAAAACCACATTGAACCAACCAAAAGCAATCATTCCCTTCTCCCTTTAATTAGATACATGTAAACATTTAGCATCAATAATTAATAACAACAATAGAAATTAAGTCCTCGTTGGATCGATAATTTTATACTACTTGAGCGATATGTGCGCTTGCGTTACGTGTGTGATTTCACCGATCAAGATTTTGGCGCCGTTGCCGGGGACTTATTTTTCTTTCGTTACTAATTTTGAAGCTATCTAATTTACTTGTATCTAATTTTCTTTATTTTATATGTAATTTTTATTTCTTTATTTTATTTTTCAGATGGTTGAAAAATGGATCTTCATTAGGCAATAAAAGAATTACGAGTTTTACGAGGTGAAGATACGCCCCAAATCAGGGAGCAACATTCCGATTTTCTGAGGCCTGTTGTCCAGCCCAACAATTATCCTTGGATGTCAGAGCCGATCAATACAACATTGTTCAACAGAACACAATGGGGAGATGTGAGATATGTGATGGTAACCACCCGAGCATAAACCACTACTACAATTCAGGGTGGCAAAATTATCAGAATCATTCATGGTATGATGAACCAACATATTTCACTGAATCTTATTCTCAATTTTATCCACCATCCAGCTACGATCTTATCAAGAACCAGAACCATCAAAGGAAGATCATGTGATTTACATACTCAAGGATTGGATCAAGAACAAGATGAAAAGATGGATGCAATGCTTGAAACATTTCAGAATCAATTAGAAAGTCTTCTGAGTCAAACATCATCCATTCAAAGAATGATAGATCAAGCGGGACAATTAACAGAAAACCAGAGCTACATACCTCACGAAACTTTTTCAGATGAAACTGATGAAGCCTTCGAGTACCAAAGATATCACGATGACACCTTAACAAAGGAAGAGGCTTAGCAATATCAAGATTCTGAGGTATCAGTTCAGGAGCTCGAAGCAGCAAAATCTCGATTTGATTTTTATTATTCATCGGACTCTGATGAGGGACAAGAAATAGAGCTGTTTGTACCAACTAATAATGAGGATGAAACTCTGTATCCTCAAAATGAAGATCTTGGAGCATGCATTGCATTGATGTTTGACAAAGAGCTACCCGAGCCATTCATACCAACCACAGAGGATAAAGGCCTACAATCAGACACATCTTTACATCTTCTGGTTGACACATATGGAGTATGCATTTCACAGATGACAGATAAAGAGCTGAATGCGGAAATCCTAAAATACATATGTGAAGAAAAAGGTGGAGAAAGAAGCAGAACAAATGGAGGAGCAAGTGACTGACCATAATGAAAATCTCATACATTCATGAGAAACATCACTGTTTTGGAGAGTACAAATCAAAGATATCGTCCAGAAGCTTGACAGAATGGAACTCCCATTATAAGTCAAGCATCATACGAGACCTCCTGGTTTTCTTTCTTTCTTTTTAGGAACCACTGGAGCGATAAAGTTTGTCATGGTGGCACAAGCACTAAATGAGATAAAATTCTTTTTGTCACTTTACCGTTGGAAGATACCCTTCAAAAGCAACGCACATGGGATCGTCTTTAATCGGACATCCAAAATCACGCTAAAACCTCCTTGTTGGATGAACTTTAGTCACGTTTGGCTGAAGACGATAAATTTAGCGCTAGTATAGAGGCAACCCATGCAAAAATTTTATATTTATTTAAATATTTATATTTTATATTTTGTGTATACATGTTGTAGAGATTTTATTTTTGTGTTATTTTTGCAGGGAAAAATATAGACAGAGCATTTAAGGCAAAGCAAACCAGTGAAAACGAGGTTATCACGGAATACAATTTGACAAAATCGCGAAGTTAAAAAGTCAATTCAGTAGGGACGGAGGAGTAATGAGTCAACTCTTGATATGCGTCCTAGTGGATATATTCGTCAAATAACTTGATTTTGGCCAAAAAAAAAAGTTAAAAGGCCCCTAAAAGAAATCACGGTAACATTGTTCCTTTATCCTTCTTTTGTTTTGTAACGCATTGGGGACAATGCTAAGTTTAGGTTTGGGGATGAGATTGTTTATGTTTATTTGTTTTCTCCGTCATTTTTTTTCGTTCCTGCATGTTTTATTCTTTGCATGTCGTGTGTTTTTTCATGTTTTGCGTGTTTTATATAGTCTAATGATGAGATTGTTTGTCTTAGTAAAATGTTCTAGGAAAAGATAAATGCTTATTTCACTTTTATTCTATACTTTGAACCTAATATCTAGGTCAGACTCATATGCACTTAAAAAAAATAGTTCTGTAGCAGTTAGATAATATAGGAATTGACAAAGTGACTAGTTAAAATAATCAGTGGTTGATGAATGACTATTTGCCTGAATATCTGTTTCTGTCTATAGCAAGTGTAATAGGAGGTTCTGTTTACCGATGGTACGGAAACAGCTTTTCTTTGGATAGACCCCTTGAAATCCTATTGGTAGTGTGACTATGTGTTTATGGGAATCCGAATCACTGTAGGTGTATTTGGTCTTAGCCTGAGACTTGCATCACTAATACTTGCGACAATCAGTACGCTTTGGTTTTGTTCGTGGACTTTAACAGGTTCTGTGTACGCCTCTTATGGGTTTATTGAGAATTGTAGTGTATTGGGTGTGATGTCAAGATGGAAGTATCACTTTAGTCATATGGAGATGATGATCACGTAGGGATACAGAACTAGTACTCAAATATCTTGCAACTATCGGGATAATATGACAAGGTCATGATTATCCAATTTAAGAGACTGGTTGCTAGTGATCTGATATATGCTTCGTATGGGGCAGACACAATTCCAGCCCCAGGCCTAGCATGTGACATCCGATACTGGATTGTAATATGCAATACTTAGTATACTACGCTTGATAAAGATTATGTATTCCTTAAGAGAATATTTCTGGAGAATTGGGTAGGCACGATGCTTTGCTAGAAGCCAACCATGTCTTGTAAATCGGTAAGAACGTGGTACATGGTACGCGTGTGTTCGGATAGTCTAACGACCAGATTTATTGCCAACATATCCAGGAATCTCATGGGTCGCTTCCCAAAGATTCACCGATGATGTTTGACTCGAACAGAATTAATCTATGATTAATTATAAGAGAGAGAATTAATCTGGGATTAATTACGGCAAGAATTTATCTGGGATAAAATTCAAATAGAAGAGAGAGAACGATTAATTTGGAATTAATCGATTAAATAATATATTCGATATATTAATTGAAATTAGATTTCAAAGCGGAATTAAAATTGGATTTTAATTCAGGTAAATGAATTAATTTAGAATTAATTCGTAAGCGACTTTAATAATAATTTTGCTAGGCATAATTATTAATTAAATTGGATTTAATTATGTCGTAACGACACATTCGTTTATTTCAGAATTAAACGAACCCAGGCCCGAGTGAAGTTGCGTGTTGGATTAGCCGACTTAAATTCGAAATTTAAAAGTGGTGGGACCCACTTGACTTACATCACAAGTTTGACTAGTGATGGAAGTTGTTATTTGGTTAAGTGAAGACTTGGTTTAACTTGTAAAATACTCCAACGAAATCCAACACTCTTTATTATTTTATTTTGAAATTAAAACCATATACCAACTCTTGGATGTTGACTTTGCTATTAGATTTTGAAATAAAAAAAAAATAACAAAACACAAAACCTCTCATTTTCTCTCAAATGCCGTGAGCCTAAGGCTATTTGTTCTTGCTTTTTGCTTCAAAAATCTTCATTGCTAGCACATAAGAAGTCAAGATAAAGGTGATAGGGATACTTATCCTTGAGTTGGAACTCAAATCAAAGCTTGGAGCTTCAACAAACTTCAAAACAATTTGAACTTTATACATCAATCAAATCCGTTCAATGTAAGTCTTCCGTAACTTCTTTGAATATTCATATACCGAATCATGATTAGAGATCCTTGGCATGTTCTAGTAACACTAACAATGGTATCAAGAGCCTTTTCTAAGCATGAAATGAGTTTAGGGTTTATAAACTTTAATTTGGGGTTTTTATGTTTTGAGCATGATTTCTTCAAATTATTTGTTGGTTGAGCTTGGATGATGATGAATTGGATTTGTGCATCTTAAAATTTGAGAAAAATTGATTGGATAAATTTTCCCTAATTTCCTTGCAAAAGCCGAATATGAACCATAGCATATATCATGGTGATTTTTTGATTTTAGACCTTTGGATGTGTTTAAGGCATGATGTGTATATTGATTGTTGATTTAATTAGATTGAAATCAAAATTGGATATTAATTATGCCAAATTAACGTGAGCCTTAGTATGTAAATTGGTTGATTTTGCTTCAATTTATATTGGACATGAGTTGGTTAATTAAAGCATGATTAATTAGTTTAATTGGTGTTTTGGAAATATTGGTTTAACTAATTAATTATGGCTATTACACTTTAATTAAAATTAATGTGAAATTTGGAATTTTGTATTAATTAAAATTAGTCTTTAATTTTGAATGGGCTAATATTATTGTATTTCAGCTTAATGGGCTTGGTTGGGCCAATCTTGGTTTAGGAAAATTGGATTGGATCCAAATTGGGCCTAAAACCATTCCATAAAGTCCAAATATAAAAATTGGGCCTTTAAATTTAATTGGGCCTAAATTGATTTTTGGCAAATAGGGTGATTCCTAAATTGGGCCTTGGCATTTGGGTTTGATCCATATGGCCAAAGCCCATGCCTTAAGAATTAATTAAAAGCCCATTGGAATTTAATTAAATTGACATTGTATGTTAATTGGGCCTTTGAGACCCATTTAAATTGGATTTAGAATCTAAGTCTAAAAGGCACATAAATAACTGTAATTATTTAATTTGGAATTAAATTAGAATTAGTATTGATTACAAATTAAATTGGATTTAAAATTGTAATTCAATATAATTCAAGAATACATACTTTGAGTATTTATTCTTAAACGAGTTGGACTCGCGCAAATCAAATCGTTGTTTGAACATTGGATGGTCATTAATTCAAAGATTAATTAATTGGATTAGATTGATTGAATAACATGTTTTGTGTGAATACATGGATGTATTGTATGAATAATGTATATCAGATGGATATTAGAAGGGTAAGGGCAATTTTGAAAATTATTGTAATAAATTTAGAATTTATTAAATTGGACCTACGTGTCCAGCCTTTTATTTCTTGACTATTTGTATTTCTCTTCTCACTAATTCCCCTCAATGTCAATGAGGTTTCTTTATTGTATTATGTAATTGGGTAGAAGTTAGAATAGTGCTAGCAGGAGAGAAGAAAAAGAGAGATTTTTCTAGGAACAATTTGTTAAATATCCATCCGCATATCATTATTATTTATATCGCGCCTTATTATGCTTTTAGAATGCATGATTAAGGGTGTATGATGAGACCTAATCAAAGATAATAAATTGGTGTCCAATTTACGCGAAAAATCCTCAATACAATATTAAGCGATTTCCTTCCATTGAGTGGTTCTCTCTCAAGATCCAAGATTGGCATTGGTTTGTTAGCCAAAGTCAAGATCAATGTCCATCGCGGATGTGTTTGAACCACGAAGGCTTGTTATATATCGCATGTCTTGGGCAGTTGTGACTTATTGGCCAAAGTCAAGGTCACTTCTTGTTCATCGATATGGATTACGAAGCTTTCCCACTGTCAATGGGTCCCGCTTAACTGGAATCATTAAGCTTGTTGAGCCAAAGCCAAGGCTTAGTTGATTCAGAGGAAAAGGTTAGGAAATATATTGGATATATTGACATATATATTGTATATATGTTTCGGACTTGGAGGTCCACCTACCAGATCTAGGAATTGGATGAGATCCAATTGATATTAGAGATCTACCTAGTTAAGTATCATACAGTTTGTTGGCCAAAGTCAAGGTTGTGTGTTATTTAACAGGATCCTAGCCCACTAGGAAACTCAGTTTCCCGAGTTCTCAATAGAGGGTTAGAGACTCTCGCCGAAAAATAGTGGGAGGTCAGTATTGAATTTGCAATTTCATTTAAATACTTGCTAAATACGCGCATTCAAATTATTTTCGTCGTTATATATTTATATTAGTTGGACTAATATTTTATTATTTTCTTTAAACAGTTGGACTTCACCCGTAATCGTTAATTGAATAGTTAGACTATTGCAATTAAGATGGCTCGAAAGATCAACGTTAGAGACATTATCATGGGTGAAAATGTCTTTAATGGTGCGAACTTTCCTGACTGGGATATGAACCTCAGGATTGTCCTGGGGGCTGAGAAGATGCTCTATAGGATAGAGAGACCTCTTGGGCCTAAGCCCGAAATTGAGCAGCCATTTGAGCTTGAGCTTTGGAAAACTCACAGTGATGACAAATCAACTGCTCAATCCGTCATGCTTGCTGCAATGACCCCACAATTTCTACCTCAAAACAAGGGATTGGATCCCCACGAAATAATGTTGAAATTGAGGGACATTTGATGAGCGGAAAATATATCAATATTTACCGCCCCTTTTACTTAATATTTTGTTTAGTTTCTCGGGTTTGATGAACCTTTTGATGTGTTTTAGTTTATTTTGCAGATAAAATAATATTGGGACACAATGAAATCATTTAGGACGAAATGTGGGTCAAATAAGGGCAAAAATTGGACTTGACATATTAATTTTGGAGATTGGAAACTTGAAAGGGCGTTTTAACGAAGTGCAGTTTTGGAAATTCCAGTTTTGCGCATCTGTCGTATTTTGGTCATAACCTTTTACTCCGATATCGGATTGCACTGATTCAAGTTCCAGATTAAAGAAGACTCAAAGATCCACAACCTTTAAAGACAAAATAATTTCGAATTCGGAAGATTGTATTCCCGAAATTGATGAACCATCCAGAAGTGTGTTGTGTGTAATTATTAAAGTCATTTTCAATCATTTTCAAAGCAAAAAATAAATTAATAAATAAATAATAAAAATGATCAAATCACCACCAAACATGATAAGCAATTAGTGGATCAATTAATAATGGATTTGGTGGAGCAATTAGCGGAGCAATTAATAATGGATTTGGTGGATGATTTGATGGAGGCAAAATTTTGCCTATAAATACCAAGCCATTTCATTTGTAAATTCATACTTTCTTCTAAGGAATTCCATAAGAATACTAAGAAGATTGTATCTTGTTTGTTTATTTACAGCTTTCAGTAATTAATTTCCGCTTTCACACTTTCTTTTCTTTACTTTTCAGTTTTTACTTTCCGCAATTCACTTTTACACATAATACTTTTCTTTCCTTAATTTTCAGTTTTTACTTTTCAGTAATGAAGAGGTAACTCCCCTTTGCTGGGGTAAAAGGTAAAACTTTTATTACTAATATTTAGATTAATCTCCCTTAATTATAATATATAAACTAGTTAAAACCTGACTTAACGAGGATACCGCCATATTGGTCGGTTTGTAATTATTTAAATTGGTTTTAACCTGACTAAACTGGACACCGCCTGATTGGTCGGTTGGTAATTAATTATTAATTTGACTTAATCTGGATATCGCCTATATGGCTGGTTGGTAATTATCATGCAAAGTTATATATTATATTAAGGGAGATATCTAAAATAGAAGTAATAAATGTGAATCATTTTACCTCAGCATTTTCTTTTATTATACTTTTACTTTATTTACTTTTCAGCAATTTACTTTCAGCATTTACTTTTCAGCAATTACTTTTCAGCAATTTACTTTTAGCAATTTACTTTCAGCATTTACTTTTCAGTAATTACTTTCAGCATTTACTTTTTAGCATTTAATTTTCAATATTTTACTTTATGTCTTTTATTTTATTTATGTTTTTTACTACCCGTAAATATGTGTCGTAACTAAGCCTGTTATCTGAGGTTGTGATGAATTTTAATATCACCGGTTTATAAGGGGTTATTTTATATTTTAGGTAATTTAAAGGTTTACTTATTAAGTCTTAAGCTTAATGCTTCTTGTTAATTGGCCACTAATAAGATTGATCTGGTAAATCTAAAATAAACTTGACAAAGGAATTTTAGGTTTCAGCCTTAGACTTAATAGCCCACGATCTTCCTTGAGGATAGATAACCCTTTAATAGATTTCCTTACAGGATAGACATATACCTGTCGGGATGGGGTAGCCATAATTGGAACTTAAACTTAATGAATCCATAAAATTTGGTTGACATAGATGACCGGCGTAAACACACACGTATAACGCAAGCGTACGTATCGTTCAAGTAGTATAAAAAGTATCGATTCCACGAGGACTTAATACCTAAGCTATTATTTTTATGAGGCAAATGATTACTAGTATCTAACAGGTTGTTTGATTGATTTGAAATGGAGACGATATTAAATTTAAAAACAAGTAAATAAAATTGTTCGAAAGTAGGTTTTAAGAAAATTCAATATTAAAAACTACCTAGGGTTGTGATTTCTTCCAATATCATTTTAAAAATGAAGTGGTTATCTTAAAGTTGGGTAATATATTGATTTATTAACCTGGAACACTAAATTATGTAAAAGCCTCTTCCGATGGTCAATTATAAATACCTAGTATAATCCAATTGAACCATATGTCTATGTCAATCAAATTACCTAGATTCATTAAGATTAAGTTCCATTTGGCTACCCCCCCCCGCCCGACAGGTATATTCCTATCCTGTAAGGAAATCTATTAAAGGGTTATCTATCCTCAAGGAAGATCGTGGGCTATTGAGTCTAAGGTCTTAAACTTAAAATCCATATGTCTAGTTCATTTTAAGTTTACCTAGTCAATTTTATTAGTGGCCAGTTAATAAAAAGCATTAAGATTAAGACTCAATAAAAAAATCTTTATATTACCCAAACTATAATCTAACCCCTTATAAACCGGTGATATTAGATTTCATCACAATCCTAGATAACTAACTTAGTTACAACTCATAGCTAGGGCTGGTAAAAACTTAAAAGACATAAAATAAAATTACTAAAATAAATGCTGAAAGATAAATGCAATAAAATAAAATGCTAAGGTAAAAGGAATTAACTTCAATTATTTACTATTTAGATATCTCCCATAATATAATGTATACTTGTGATAATTTTCCCAACCAGCCATATAGGCGGTAACCTGATTAATCAAATTAAGTCCAACCAGACATTAAGGCGGTAATATTTGTCCATAACCAGCCATAAAGGCGGAACCAAAATAACCAGTCATAAAGGCGGAACCAAAATTAACCTGCCATATAGGCGGAACCAAAATTAAATTACCAACCGACCAATCTGGCGGTATCCTTTTTAAGTCAAATTTTAAATAGTTTATATATTATATTAAAGGGAGATTAATCTAAATAGCAATAGTAAAAGAATTACCTTTCACCCTAGCAGGGGGAAGTTACCTCATCATGGTAAATAGTAAAAAGTGTAAAAATAAAGAAAGTAAATTACTATTATTACAAAACGTAATTAAAATTTAATTACAAAACTTAAATTAAAGAAACTAGAGTGAGAAACTCCCTATTTACATCAAAGAAATGAGAGAGAATGGTACAACTGAAACGGAAACGTCGAGCTGAATTTATAGGCATCAGTGGGGTCTGGGCGTCGCGACGCCAAGCCAGCGTCGCGACACGCGTTGATCTTCGACACATGTTGCTTGGCTTCGCGAGATCGTGACACGTGGCACTGTTATGTCAGCAATTGACTTTTTGATGTCGGCAACATGTGATGGCAACATGTGTCCAGGTGCATGTTAGCGTGATCCGCTGAGATTTTGACACGTGGCAGGTACATTTTAGCGTAGATGATGATTTTCGGCATCTTAGGATGATGACACGTGGCAGGCGCACGTTAGCAGATCTTCTATGATGGTGACACGTGGCACAACGAACGTTAGCAAAGTCAACTTTTCAGATTCTGACACGTGGACCAGACGCACGTTAGCAAGAACTCGGCGCACGTTAGGCGTCGCGACGCGCCCAAAATTACAAAAATGCCCTTTTTCCAATTTTCACTGTTTTAGTCCAAATTACCCCCAAAATGTCCTGAAACTTTATTTATCTACAAAATAACATAAAACACATCAAAATATTCACAAAACTCAAGAAACTATACAAAATATTAGGTGAAATGAGTGGGAAATAGTGATAGATTTACCACTCATCAATAGACATATGGTTCAATTGGGTTATATTGGGTATTTGCGTCTTACTATCGACAGAGGCTTTCGCATAACTTAGTGTTCCAGATTAGTAAACCACCGATTTATTACACAAACATGAAATAACCACTTCATCGTTTAAAAGATATTAGAAAGATTCACAACCCTAGATAATTTCATAATATTGAATTTTCTTAAACCTACTTTCATGCAATTTTATTTACTTGTTTTTAAATTAAAAATCATCACCATTTCAAATCAATCAATCAACCTGTTAGATACTAGTAATCATTTGACCTCATAAAATTAATAGATTAGGTATTAAGTCCTCGTGGGATCGATACTTTTTATACTACTTGAACGATACGTGCGCTTGCGTTATACGCGTGTGTGTAAGCACCGGTCAAGTTTTTGGCGCCGTTGCCGGGGACTTATTTATCTTTCACTATTAGTTTTGGGGTTAGATACGTTACTTGTACCTAATTTATTTTTACTTATTGTTTTTGTTTTCTTGTGTTTCAGGTTCTCAAAAACTACATGAGACGAACCATAAGCTTTGAACTCCGACCGCTTGACCCAGAAATCGAAAGAACCATAAGACAATTGAGAAGGGAAAGGCGAGAAGGCCAAGAAGCTTTAGTCAACATGGAACCTAAACCTTTGGAAGTTGCACCACCGATACCCATTCGAGATAGAACCATTCCAATGGTCGACAGCTTCATTTCCCGTATTGTACTTCCTCCTTTACCAGTAAATGCATGTGACATCAAAACATGCATCCAAATGATTCAGCAGTCAGTACAGTTTGGGGGAAATGCAACTGAATATCCTAATGCCCACATCAGCAACTTTCTGGAAGTTTGGGTATTTCAATTACAACTGAGCAGCTGAAGAAGCAATGAGACTGCAGGTTTTTCCATATTCCCTGAAAGACAGAGCTAAAGCTTGGCTACATTCATTACCAGCAGGTTCCATCACAACTTGGAACACTCTAGTCACCAAATTCCTTGCAAAGTACTTTCCACCAGCCAGAACTGCAAAGTTGAGGAATGACATCACATCCTTCGTGCAACAAGAATCAGAATCCCTTAGCGAAGCTTAAGAAAGATTCAAAGATTTACTCCAGAAATTTCCTCATCATGAGATCGCAAAGTGGCTACAAGTCCAAACCTTCTACAATGGACTTTATGGAATAATGAGAACCACAATTGATGCTGCTGCTAGAGGAGCTTTGATGGCAAAAGGAGAACATCAGGCCTGAGACTTAATTGAAGAAATGGCCAACAACAATTTTGTATGGCCAACAAAAAGGAGCATGATCCAAAGAATTGCAGGAATTTATGAAGTTTGAGCCAACACATCACTGAATTCCAAGCTGGATGTGATTTGCAAATATCTGGACACTCTTAACATGAAAGTTAATGGCGGATCCACAAGTTCACCATTTGGAGGAGTACCTGAGTCAGAATATTACAACCAACAAGAAGAGACAGTGAACTATGTCAACAATTTCAACAGACAGGGGAACAATCCATATTCCAACACCTATAACCCAGGGTGGATGAATCACCCCAATTTCGCATGGAGCAACAATTCAGGGCAAAAAAACTACCCATCACATGGATTCCAACAACCAAATAAAAGCCAGGAGCATGAAAAAGAACTAGGAATAATAGAAGTGTTGGCCTAGTTGAAGAAGCAAGAAGCAAAATACGATGTTTTAGCAGCTATAGTTGAAAATCAAGTAGCATTGAATCAAAGCCATTCAGCCTCTATTAAAGCACTGGAAAATCAAATGGGATAACTGGCCAATGCTCAGAGTTACAGACCGCCAGGTAATCTTCCCAGCAACACAGAACCAAATCCAAGGAACCGAGGGAAGGAGCAATGTCAAGCCATCACCTTGAAAAGCGGTACTGAAATCAACAAAGATGTTGGAATCAAGGCAAAAATTGAGGAAGTTTCAAAAGATGCAGTTCCACAGATGGAGGAAAAAGAAGCAAAGGAAAAAGAAAAAGATCAGATAACTCCACCTCCACCTTTTCCACAGCGACTTCAGAAAAACAAACTGGACAAGCAGTTTGCTCGATTCCTGGAGGTGTTCAAAAAGCTTCACATCAATATTCCATTTGCAGAACCCTGGAAGAAATGCCCAGCTATGTAAAATTCATGAAAGATATTCTTTCATGAAAACGGAGATTGGGAGATTAGGAGACAGTAACATTGATGGAAGAATGCAGTGCCATCATTCAGAGGAAACTTCCCCCAAAGTTGAAAGATCTTGGCAGTTTCACTGTCCCATGCACCATTGGAGAACACTATATCGGTAAGGCTTTATGTGACTTAGGTGCAAGTGTTAATTTGATGCTTTTTTCTATTTACAGGAAACTGCAAATTAGAGAAGCAATGCCTACATCAGTCTCAATACAACTTGCTGATCGAACGCTTGCATTTCCAAGAGGTGTTGTTGAATATGTGCTGGTCAAAGTCGACAAACTCATTCTTCCAGCAGATTTCATTATCCTTGACATGGAAGAAGACAAAGATATACCTATCATCCTTGGAAGACCATTCTTGGCGACGGGACGAACTGTGATTGATGTACAAAAAAGAGAACTGACCATGAAAGTTCAAGACCAATAAGTTACCTTCAATGTTTTCAAAGCCATGAAATTCCCGAGCGATGAAAAGGAAGAAGAATGTTTTAGAATTGATGTTGTTGATAGTATCGTTCAGGATACTGATACAACTCCCATGGACAAACTCGAAGCTTGCATCACCAACATGACTGAAAACGAGCTAGATGCTGAAATCTGGGAATGTATCAACTACCTTGACAAACCATTCCGATTCAAATCGACACCACAAGTGGAAAGCCTGGAACTGCCAAAGAAAGATCGAATCAAGCCTTCAATTGAAGACCTACTGTAGTTGGAACTGAAGTTACTTTCGAGCCATCTCAGGTATGCATTTCTTGGAAACTCTTCTGAATTACCTGTTATTATTTCTTCTTCACTAACATTGGAGCAGAAAGAAAAGTTGCTGAGAGTATTACGAGAGCACAAAAGAGCCATTAGCTGGACTATAGCAGACATTCGAGGCATTAGTCCATAATTTGCATGCACAAGATTCTGATGAATGATGAGTACAAACCCACAGTGGAGCATCAACGGAGACTCAATCCAATCATGAAGGAGGTCGTAAAGAAAGAAATCATCAAATGGTTGGATGCTGGCATCATTTACCCCATCTCAGATAGTACTTGGGTGAGTCCTATGCAGTGTGTGCCGAAGAAAGGAGGAATCACTGTGGTTACCAATGAAAAGAATGAGCTAATCCCAACCAGAACGGTGACTGGATGGAGAGTATGCATGGACTACCGAAAGCTGAACAAAGCAACACGGAAGGACCATTTTCCGCTGCCATTCATTGATCAGATGCTGGACAGACTAACGGGACATGAGTTTATTATTTTCTGGACGGATATTCAGGGTACAATCAAATTGCCATCGCACCAAAAGATTAGGAGAAAACTACCTTTACATGTCCCTATAGTACTTTTGCTTTCCGCAGGATGCCATTTGGATTATGTAATGCTCCTGCCACATTTCAGCGTTGCATGATGGCTATATTCTCAGACATACTGGAGCAGAGTATGGAGGTTTTCATGGATGACTTCTCTGTGTTTGGAGACTCTTTTGGCCACTGCTTGCAAAATTTGGAACATGTGTTACAAAGGTGCGAAGATACAAACCTGATACTCAATTGGGAGAAATTCCACTTCAAGGTGCAGGAAGGCATTGTTCTTAGACACCGGATCTCACAAAAGGGAATCGAGGTAGACAAAGTAAAGATTGAAACAATTGAAAAACTACCTCCACCAACATCAGTAAAAGGGATTCGGAGCTTTCTCGGACATGCAGGTTTTACATGAGATTTATCAAAGACTTTTCCAAGATTGCTAAACCTCTGTGCAATCTTCTGGAGAAGGATGTGCCTTTCAACTTCACCAAAGAATGTCAGGAAGCTTTTGAGATCTTAAAAAAAAAGCTGATTTCTGCCCTCATCATTGTAGCACCAGACTGGACCCTTCCATTTGAAGTGATGTGTGATGCTAGTGATTTTGTTGTAGGTGCAGTTTTGGGACAACGCAAAGCAAAGATTTTCCACACCATTTACTACTCCAGCAGAACTCTGAATAAAGCTCAACTCAACTACACAACCACTGAAAAGGAGTTGCTCGCAGTTGTGTACGCTTTTTAAAAATTCCGCTCCTATCTGCTGGGTCCTAAAGTGGTGGTCTACACAGATCATTCAGCAATCAAATATCTGATCACGAAGAAAGATGCCAAATCCAGATTGATCCGTTGGATACTTCTTCTACAAGAATTTGACGTGGAGATCATAGACAGGAAAGGGACAGAAAACCAATTGGCAGATCATCTATCGAGGCTCGAGAATGAAGAAACAGTTGGCAAAGATCTGTCAATCAAAGAAACTTTTCCAGATGAACGGCTGTTTGCCATGAAACAGCAAGATGCCCCTTGGTATGCTGACTATGTCAACTACATTGTGTCAGGAAAATGGCCGTTGGAATGGACAACTCAGCAACGGAAGAAATTCTTCAAAGAAGTCAAGCACTATGTCTGGGATGAGCTGTACCTGTTCAAACGGTGTGCTGATCAATTATTGAGACGATGTGTTCCACAAGAGAAGGTCAATAGTGTTCTGCAACACTGTCATTCGTCACCATACGGCGGACACTTCAGCGGAAATAAAACTGTAGCCAAAGTCATACAATCAGGTTTGTTCTGGCCCACTCTTTTTAAAGATGCTTATCTTTTTGCTCTTCAATGTGACAGGTGCCAGAGAATGGGGAATATTTCGAGGAGAAATGAAGGACCATTGCAAAACATTCTGGAAGTGGAGATATTCGATGTGTGGGGTATAGATTTCATGAGACCCTTTGTTCCATCATTTGGAAACCTGTACATCCTGGTTGTTGTAGACTACGTCTCCAAATGGGTTGAAGCAATTGCACTACTATCCAATGATTCAAAAGTGGTGATCAAGTTCCTGAAAAAGAACATTTTGACTCGGTTCGGAACACCTCGGGCAATTATCAGTGATGGTGGCTCACATTTCTACAACAGATACTTTGATGCACTCCTATCCAAATACGGAGTTACTCACAAGGTTGCAACTGCTTATCATCCATAGTCAAATGGACAGGTTGAAGTTTCAAACAGAGAAATCAAAAGAATCTTGGAGAGAACCGTTGGATCAACAAGAAATGATTGGTCAACAAAACTGGATGATGTATTATGGGCCTACAAAACAGATTACAAGACACCCATTGGTATGTCCCCATATCGATTGGTGTTTGGGAAAGCGTGCCATCTGCCAGATGAGCTTGAGCACAAGACGTACTGGGCACTAAAGAAGTTGAATCTTGATCCACAAGCTGCAGGAGAGAAAAGACTCCACCAACTCAACGAATTGGAGGAATTTCGCTTACAGGCTTATGAGAATGCCAGATTGTACAAAGAAAAGACCAAGAAATGGCATGATCGAAAAATAGTGCATAGACAGTTGGAACCAAGGCAGCAAGTGTTGTTGTACAATTCACGGTTGAAACTTTTCCCTGGAAAGTTGAAATCAAGGTGGTCAGGTCCATTTGTGATCACTCAGGTTTTACCATATGGAGCTGTTGAGTTACTGGATCCCAACACCAACGAAACATTCAAGGTTAACAGTCAGCGTGTCAAGCACTACTGGGGAGAATCATTTGAGCGATAAAAAGAAAGTGTCACACTTTCAGATCCAGCCTAACGTTCGAGAAGTCATGTCTAGCTGTCGACGTTAAACTTAGCGCTCGTAGGGAGGCAACCCGTGCAATTTGTGTATATATTTTGATCTGGTGTGTTTTATTTTTGTGTGTTTAATTTTTGCAGGTAAAGTCATTTCACGATGGAAGAAGTTCTCATAAATCTTCACAAGCAATTTCCTTCTCTCCCTCAAAACTCTCTGATGAAAGTCTACAAAGCTCGCTTGGAACGGATGAGACTACTAATGATCCCTGGTATTCCTAATGACATTCGTTAGGTAATTGAAGCACGGGTCCGATTGGCAGGTGAGTCTTCTGACTCTTTTATTTCACATCTGCCTGGTTTTGCAAGAAGCACCTATGCAAAGAAACGTAGAGCTAAGCAAATTGGTGTTTGTTATAAATGTGCACGCTGGAATTGCAATACTCGTTGTCGTTCTTTAGGAATGGTGTCTGATAATCGCGAGGACAAAATTAAATTCATTAGGGATGGCTTGAGTAAGGAGTCTGTAGATGATATATCTTCAACTCTTGAGATGCATCCTAGTGGATATGTTCATATAGCCATTCGCAAATTGCATACACAATTCAAAAAGAAAGACAACAGTTAAGTCTTGGGAATCTGACTCAAAAAGACCCTGTTTGCCAATTTATAAGAAAATTGGATGGGAAGCTTGTCCCTGACGCATAAACGTCAATCAAGCCGCTAAGTTTCTTGTACATATTATATCTCTTTGTCTTTTCCTAATAGTTGTGTTGTTTTGTTGTTTTCTTTTATTTTCTCCGACAAGATCCATACATTTTGTACTATCACGATTTATTTTACTGTTTAACTAATAATTGTCATTTGGAAGGTACTAGTGCTATTATTTTACTCACCCTTTTCAGGTGTTATAAATTCAACTCATCATTGCATTTTTGAAGACATCCAGAGTAAAACATGGAAGCCACTTCAAGAAGAGGAGTTGAAAACATCTGTGTGTTTTGCGGTACTAGTGTTGGTGTTAAGCCACAATACGTAGAAGCAGTACATGAATTGGGTCGAGTCTTAGCTGCAAGGAATATGCACTTAGTATATGGCGGAGGCAATCTTGGACTTATGAGGATCGTTTCAAAGGCTGTACAGGAATGAGGCCGTCACGTTTTGGGAATCATCCCAAAACCCTTGGCAGAGGCAAATCTTATTGAACCATCAAACAGAGAAGAGTTAATCGTGCCAGGTATGTCTGAACGACTGGTAGAAATAATTAACCGTGCTGATGCTTTTATTGCTTTGCTAGGTAGGCTTGGGTACATTGGAGGAAAATTTTACAGTGTTATCTTGGGCGAACCTGAACATACACAAGAAACCGCTTGGATTGTATAACGTTGAAGGATTTTATGATTTTCTTTGTGTGTTTCTTGATGATGCTCGGAGAAATGGGTTGGTGTCAAAACCTTTAAAAGAACTCCTCTTCATTGCCAGAACTGCTCCAGATCTTATTGACCAAATATTAGCCTATGAACCACAAACTGACCATATCCTTTCAAAGATAAATTGGTCCGAGGACGATCGTGGTAAGAGGCGTCGGATTAATCTGGATCTTAACCTTCTTCTACTGTTTAAGACATTGGGGACAATGTCTCATTTAGGTTTGGGGGAGGAGAATAGTTAAATTGTATCTTATTTTATTTTTAGTCCAAAACTTTTCGAAAAATACAAAAAAAATTGAAAAATTTTCAAAAATTACAAAAATATTTTACGTTTTTGTGTTTTTATTTTGACTAAAAAGGTGAAATTCGTAAGAGATAGCTGAGTAAGGAGTTTCCACTCCTGAGACGTATCTCAAACCTAATTCGGAGCAAGTTAATTTTTATTTATTTCCTTTTGAATTATTTAATTTGTGAATTCTCCATAATACTAACTGTAGGCACAACATTTTTGCATGTAAGACCCGATGATGAGTCTCATTTGGAGGCACTACCTTTTAAGTCGCGGGAGCCGCGGGAAACGGACGTCGGAAGGGAAAAAGTCTTTTTTGTTGGATTCGCTGGAGTAGTTTCGGGTTCGCTTGTTGGACCTCCGTTTTAAAACACACCCTTATCCCACTAAACACACACCAAGCCCATCTCACCCGAGCCCAATCCAAAGATAATTAAAACATTTAAAATACACACAAATTAAAACCAATTAAATTAAATCAAATTTAAATTAAAACAAAACAAATTAAATTTAAATTAAATTTAAATCTAATACCAAAATTAAATAAATCAATTCCTAAAATAAACAAATCACTCCCCTAATTTAAATAATCCCCTCCTAAATTACATAATTTCTTTCCTTAAATAATTAAATAAAATCCCTCCCTTATTATTTGATCTCTTTCATTTTTGAATAATCCCATGCAAACCCTAATTCCCCCTACCCTCTCACTATAAAAGATAACACTAATTAACCCTAAGGAGACCATTCAACTCTCTCGGCCAAACAAATAACAAAAACCCTAATAGCCTGACAGGTCCATCTCTCTCTCTCTCTATATAAACAACAACAAACTCTCACACACGGCTAGCTCCTGCCCACGAAGAAAAACCCTAAAAGCCTCACGACCAGCTCATCGCCCTCAACAAACAAACACACCTCTTCCCCATAGCAACCCTTCTTCACGTTAAAGCCTTCACCAACCCTTTACGCACAACACTATCACCATGCTGCCCATTCACGCATAAACGCACAGCCCTCACTCAACACGTCTCACCTAGTCTTCATCAATTAGCCCTTCATTACACTATAAATCAGCTTCATGCACTCTTTCACCGCACCACTAGACCAACAAAATCCTACATCGGCCGTGTAACCACCCCCCATTTTCTCACCTAACCGACACATCATCCATACTCCACTCACGCAACAACCAATTACCTACTTCACGCCAAAAGCTGCCCCTTCAACCCCAACTCCACACATTGCCTCACCGCTTCAACAAACCAATAGCCCATAAATAACCGCACAAGCATCAGCCCTTCAATCAACCAAAAAAACCCTAAACAAATATCTCACACAGCCCACTCACGCTTACAAAAACAATGAGCCATCACGCCCCACACAGCCAACAGCCCCTACAATCCACGAACACAGCCACAATACAAGACTAAATGACCCTTCATAATCCATGACAAAACCAAAGCCATCACGCCCCACACAGCCAATAGCAAACCTACAGCCCACACTGCCAAAAATACACTCCCAAAACAGTCCCCGAACAACCCTAAAGCAGTGACCGAAACCAGCAAGTAAACTACCCCAACACAGCAGCCAAATAACCCAACAACAGTCCCAAAAATCGACCCTAGAACAGCAGCAAACAGCCCTTGAAACCAGTCCAAAATAGCGGACGAAACAGCGAAGCAGTGAGCGAAACTGTGAACCAGTGAACCGGAGGAATTGCGGAGCATCAACCCTTCCGACGACCGTGTACCGTACTTCCGAGAGACGATTTAAAAGGTTAGACCTGAGGGTACTTTTCCTATTATTTCCATATATCTTTTTTAATTGTTTTATTCATTTTTATCGCATGTGAGTCGTTTATTGATGCATGATTGTGGCCCTTAAATGAATGGAAGATATATGTATTGTGGAATGATGCATGTTGTGGCCCTTGTATAAAATGCAAAATGTGACGCCTCTCGTGGTATATAGGATGGAAACCCGGAAATAAATTTCACAGCCGATTCCGAATGGACGGTAGTATGATCTGTACTCGGGATACAACTCCACGTACCACTTGAGTAAACGTCGCATATTTTGTTTTATGTTGTTTTGATTTGTTTATTATTCGCTACTTGATTTCCGCATGTTATTTGTTTATGTAATGATGAGATAAAGCGCATGGGCTTAGTAAGTGGGATTAAAGGTCCTCTGAGAAAAGGGATTAAAATCCTTTACCACGATGCTTTGCCGCGCCAGATGATGTATATTCGGTTGAATGTGAGATATGTTCAATCGGGTATACGAAGTCCGATATTGTTGTCTTTATTTCTTATATGCATCGTGTTATTATCGTATGGGCTTAGTAAGTGTGATTAAAGGTCCTCTATTTTGAGAGGTTAAAATCATTTACCACGATGCTTTGCCGCGCTGGATAATGTATATTCGATTGGATGTGAGATATGTTCAATCGGATACATGAAGTCCGATATCATTGTCTTTACTTTTTTATATTTACATTGTGTTATTTGCGCATGGGCTTAGTAAGTAGGATTAAAGGTCCTCTAATTTAAGAGGTTAAAAGCCTTTACCACGATGCTTTGCCGCGCCGGATAATGTATATTCGATTGGATGTAAGATGTGGTCAATCGGGTATACGAAGTCCGATATCGTTGTGTTTATTTTTATATGCATTATGATGTGATGCGCATGGGCTTAGTAAGTTGGATTAAAGGTCCTCCATTTTGAGGGGTTAAAGAACCTTTACCACGATACTTCGCCGCACCTTCTATTTCGTTATTCGATTTTCATTGTATGTCATCTTCTTGCATAATCATGCATCATGTTGCATTGCGCATGGGCTTAGTAAGTCGGATTAAAGGTCCTCCGTTTCGAGGGGTTAAAGATCCTTTACCACGATGCTTTGCCGTGCCTTTTAGCCCGTTATTATTTATTAGGTGTCATCTATTCATCCGTTCACGTATGTGTCATGTTGTTTACTGCATTTTGGAGGTCACTGCTGTAACCCCGTTCGAACGCGTTTCAAAACGCCGCACGAATGCATGTTTTCTGTCTGCTCCCGTTCGAACGCGTTATCAAACGCTATACGAACGCGAACCTTCTGTTTACCGTTCGAACGCGTTTACGAACGCTACATGAACGCCCATATACTGAACTGAGTCCTTTTCATCACATGTCATGCATAATTGTTTCTTAGGTGATTTCTCTTGTATCATGTAATCAATCATACTATTTGAATTCCTGCACTTATTTATTTGATGTGTTCATGAGATGGCATTCAAGCATGATTAGGCCGTTAGTATGCTACTTGGTTCTTAAGCATGATTTAGCCCCTTTAGTTGTTCATTTTCAAGCATGATTAGTCATTTATTTTGCGTTTGGAATTTGCATTATGTCTAGGTTTTTCTTTGTTTTCCTCATTATATGATCGGAGTATGTTCATGAGATTGCCGTGTGCTATTGCATGTTTGCCGTTATGATGATTACTTTCATGCATGTGAACTTAAAAGTAGATTACTCTTGGAAATATGTTGCTTAGGCTTAGTTAAATTATTGCACAAATCATTTCATTACAAGTGGCATAAGTAAGGGACCATTCCGAACCCAATGGTTTGAGGTCTTCCCTTGCGAGGGGTGAGTGCGGCCTTAAATCTTTGTCCCGGTTCACACCGGGTGGCGACTCCATTATTCTCCTGTTTAGTCCCCCGCGGGCTACTCCGTACTCCCAACCGGGCCGCAAGCCCGGGACAGCATGCGTCGCCTAGTTCCTGTGTCCCACAGTCTGGCGACTCCACTGGGGATAAAGAATCGGCCCCGAAATTATGTCTTGTAATATTATGATTTGTGCTTTAATTAACCGTGTCTACTGTGGGTTAAATGGGGTTTAATCAAAGGCATTTTTTTAAGGCTGGGTAATGGTTTGGTGTCTTCCTTCATTCACTACCTTTCTATAAGGAAAAGCTGTGAAGGCACCTAGATAATCATTTACTTATAGCCTATTTTGATGGACTAATTTGGAGGACTCATTGTTTATTCCTGTCACCAAGCGATAAGAGCCTAAGAGGCTAGGGTACTTAAGAGAGCCTCGCTCCACCCTCCCTCTGGGGAATCTACAATGGGAAATCCATCTGACAGTCAGTCACACACCATAACTCGTTGGCACGTACCTTAAGGTATAAAAAAGGTGCGCTCACTTGGTCGCTCGAACCCTTGAGTGGGGAGACCTAGTTGTGGGCAATCCTTCGCCAGCGAGAGTCTTTGTCTATACTCCCACGAACCCACGCGTAGACCAGGGTTGTATGGCCTATAGCAACTATTTCCTTGTGCTTGTGAACCATCCTCATTTGGATACAGTTGGACATTTTGTCAGAAATACGAACTTGTTGGGCCATTTAAAATGGGGCGAGTTCGTATCCCATGACAATTAGGCCCAAAGCTTCTGAAATATTGGTGGGCCACTCTGAAGAACTTATTGCTTTATGCTTGAATTATGTTGTTATGTTTGTGTTTTGGACCATCGTTATTTGGATCCAGTTGGACCTTTTGTCAAGAGATGTGAACTTGTTGGGCCATTTAAACTGGGATGAGTTCGTGTCCTTTGACAGTTAGGCCAAAGGCTTCTAAAATGCCGATGGCCATTTTATGTATAGGCCTTTTATCATTTGATGTTATTTGGTTATGTTATCGCGAAGTGTAAACCTGTTGGACCATTTCAACTGGGACAAGTTTGCACCGCGCAATAATATGATTGAACACTTTAAAATGATAATGGGCCAATTAGTGCAAATTCTTTTATAAGCTTATTTATTCCATACATCGCATACACGACATGCACTCATGCATACACGCATCATGTTAACCCCTTGTGTTCTAAAAAGCCATCATAGATACCCGTTGGGTTGGGGGAAGACTTGTCAGAAGACCATCAGCCAACATGAGTGAGTCAGCCAACGAGGGATCCCGCCTGGATCAATTAGAGACCAAAGTAACAGGAATTATTGAGATATTGCAAGTTCTGACTAATGTTGTGGCCAGTTTGACCGTACTCTGTATAGCCGATAACAGAGAGATGTACAATCAGAATGGAAAGACCTTCGAGGAACCTTTGGAGACCAAACTCCCTCCTTCTGAGATCGTCCCTATCAGGGACATGCAATTCTCCAATTTAGGTAGACCTTTGTCAAAGGTGTTTGAAGAGCTGAAAAGGCAAGGATTCCTAAGTCCCTTGAAACCTAAACCACTTCCAAACCCTGTACCACGCTACCTTAAGCTAAACCTTTATTGTCACTACCACCGGCAAAGAGGCCACGAAACTTACAAATGCTCCCGCCTTAGGCATGAGATCCAGGACCTCATCGACTCCCATAAAATACCAGACCTGGAAAAAGAGCAACCTAACACACACAGAAAACCTCCACCCACCAACATGATCAACTATGGCCTACCCGACAGCCTTGTCTTCTAAACCCACAACCACCAAACTTCTTGCACGGGGATACGGGGCAACAGTGGTAAAAGTGAAATAAAACAGAGGGAGGATCTTTGGGAAAACTTCTCAGACAGTGATGAGACGGAGGTTGCAAAAGGGAGAAGTGAATGGGAAGAAGAACTATTGTACCTGGAGAAATTGATGGTCGAAGGAAATAAGAAAGCAAGGGAAAATAAAGTTGTAATTTATGGAGATGTTTATCTCCCAGATCTTATTCAGCTGTGATCCAGCATTTATTAATAGAGACATTGATTTTGTCTATTTGTTCGAACCTTTTATTAATGATAATAAAGATGTTCATTTCGTTAACTTGCCTGAGTCTCTGCAACATAAGTATATTTGACAAAAGTATTCAACCTTGGTACTATGATACTCAGCGATATTTTGAACTCGGTGAATTTTTGGAAGAAGCAAGCAGAAAAAACAGGATAGCCATTCAGCAATGGGAAACGGGACAGTAAGACTGCCAGATTTATAGGAGAATGAGTTCACCGAGCCGATCGACGTGGACAGATTAAAGCAGTACTTTACTTGAGGAAGAAAAGACCGAGCAGTCACCAAGGGAATTGGCGGAAGACCTAACCTGACGGGATAAGAAACACATGCATGCATGCATACACGTAACCCATTTTTACATTCCTTTTGTGTTTGTTTTGTTTTGTGTTCACAGGTTCTGAAAAAGAAAAGAGAAAGCGGCAAAGACAAGCCATTCAGAAACAGCGAAAGCACATTATCGGATTCGGGTAATAATCTTAGGGCTGAGGCCCATGTTGGTGACAGATGCGGGTAGTAATCTGAGGGTTGAGGCCCATATTGGTGCTAGTTTTGGGGAGGAGTCCCAGGGCTGAGGCCCATATGAGTTTGAGTTTCGGGAATGGATCTCAAGGGGCGAAGCCCACATTATCAAAAGAGGAGGGAAGAATTCTGTGGAGTGAAAAAAAAATACATAAATAAATGAAAAAGAGAAATCTTTGATAGTTAGACATATGTCCGGTGATGACATTGTTTGCTGTAGGGAGAAGCTTTAGAAACGATAAGCGCGAGATGTGCTCTCGTACGGTATTCTGAATGGATTGATCTTAGCTGGACTCGCGAGCACTTGATTACGGGATCTCAACAGTGGAAACCTGAGTGGTTGGCAAGATGACTAGCCGAAGGGATGATTGATCGATGAATGACCGTTTGCCTGGATGTCCACCCTGGTTTACTTATCCTACGATATATGATATGGTTGGGAACAAAGAAAGTCTCTGAAAAGAAAAGGAAAAATAGACCGCATATAACCGATAAGCGTGAAGCTACCCATGGGCGAGTATTAGGACCACCATGAGGAGAAATGCTACCTTAAAGGGTAGGTGTGTCAAAAAAAAAAAAAAATTTGAAAAAAAAATTGAAAAATGAAAAGAATGAAAAGAAAGAGACAAGAAAAGAGAAGAAGACCATATCATGTTGAGTATGACGAAGTAATCACAGAGTATGATCAAGACATCCAGTTTGGTTAGACCCACCGATCCGATTCTCCGAAACGAAATCATCGAGTTAGTTCACTTAAGGAATAAATTGTGAAAGAGCATTGGCACACACACACTAGGAGTCTAGTTCAGATCACCTATTCAGAGGATCGGAGTTGAGCGTATCAAGTACTTTGAAGGTTCTCAGGTTTCGATGCGAAATCATTCGTTGAGGACGAGAATATGTCTAGCTATCAGGATTATCTCATGAGAGGCAATTTATTATGTTGAAATGACACATTAGCATCATCATCAGTCTTGCCGGGTATGGCTCTCTTGGGACGAAGCCCACATTATCATTATTAGTCTGGTCGAGTATGGCACTCTGGGGGAGAGGCCCATTTCAGTATCAGTTTGGGACGAGGTCCATATCAGTATCAGTTTGGGACGAGGTCCATATCATTATCAGTTTGTGGCGAGGCCCACATCAGTATCAGCATGGGGGCGAAGCCCATATCAGTATCAGTATGGGGCTAGGCCCATATCAGTATCAGTTTTGGGGGCGAGGCCCATATCAGTAACAGTTCTGGGGCAAGGCCCATGTCGTTATCAGTATCAGTCTTGCCGGGTATGGTACTATGGGGGCGGGGCCCACATCTTTATCAGAATCAGTCCTACTTGGTATGGCACTCTGGGGGCGAGACCCGCATCACATCAATATCAGTCTGGGGGCGAGACCCACATCAGTATCAATTTGCGGGCGAGGCCTACATCAGTATCAGTCTGGGGGCGAGACCCACATCAGTATCAGTATGCGGGCGAGGCCAACATCTATATCAGTCTACGGGCGAGGCCCATATCAGTACCGGTTTGGGGCCAGGCCCACATCTACATCCGTATCAGTTTTTGGGGATGAGTCCCGGGGTCGAGGCCCACATCAACATTAGTTTCAGGGATGAGTCCCAGGGTCGAGGCCTACGTCATCATCAGTATCAGTTGCGGGGATGAGTCTCAGGGCCGAGGCCTACATCATCATCAGTACCAGTTGTAGGGATGAGTCCCAGGGTCGAGGCCCACAGCAGTATCGGTTTCAGGGATGAGTCTCAGGGTCGAGACCCACGTCATCATCAGTATCAGTTTTAGGGATGAGTCCCAGGGTCGAGACCCACATCAGCATCAGTAGCAGTTTGGAGATGCATCCCAGAGTTGTAACCCACTTCATCAGTATCACCGGTTTTGGGGATGCGTCCCAGGGTTGTACCCACTTCTTCAGCATCAACTTTTTGGGGATGCGTCACAGGGTCGAGGCCCACATTATATCAGTAGTTTTGGGGATGGGTCCCAGGGTTGTAACCCACTTCATCAGTATCAGTAGTTTTGGAGATGCGTCCCAGGGTTGTAACCTACTTCATCAGTATCAGCAATTTTGGGGATGCGTCCCAGGGTTGTACCCATTCCATCAGTATCAGCAGTTTTGGGGATGCGTCCCAGGGTCGAGGCCCATTTTGGCAGCATTATCGGAATGCGTCCCAAGGCCGTGAGCCCCCGTTGTCAAATGCAATTATCAGGATGCGTCCCAGGGCCGTTGGCCCCCTGCACCTTTAGTTTTAGGGATTCGTCCCAGGGTCGAGGCCCATTTTGGCAACGTTATCGGGATGCGTCCTAGGGCCGTGAGACCCTGTTGTCGGTTGCAGTTATCGGGATGTGTCCCAGGGCCGTTGGCCCCCTGCACTTTTAGTTTTGGGATGCGTCCCAAGGTCGAGGCCCATTTTGTCAGCGGTATTGGGATGCACCCAGGGTCGAGGCCCCCGTTGTCGGTTGTAGTTATTGGGATGCGTCCCAGGATCGAGGTCTACTGTATCATCAGCTTAGCTGAGCAGCATGCAAGTCAGGTGGCAGCTGGCGAGCCTGGTAAGTAATAATTAAAAATTTTTGCATGTAATACCCGATGATGAGTCTCATTTGGAGGCACTACCTTTTAAGTCGCGGGAGTCGCGGGAAACAGACGTCGGAAGGGAAAAAGTCTTTTTTGTTGGATTCGCTGGAGTAGCTTCGGGTTCGCTTGTTGGACCTCCGTTTTAAAACACACCCTTAGCCCACTAAACACACACCAAGCTCATCTCACCCAAGCCCAATCCAAAGATAATTAAAACATTTAAAATACACACAAATTAAAACCAATTAAATTAAATCAAATTTAAATTAAAACAAAACAAATTAAATTTAAATCTAATACCAAAATTAAATAAATCAATTCCTAAAATAAACAAATCACTCCCCTAATTTAAATAATTCCCTCATAAATTACATAATTTCTTTCCTTAAATAATTAAATAAAATCCCTCCCTTATTATTTGATCCCTTTCCGTTTTGAATAATCCCATGCAAACCCTAATTCCCCCTACCCTCTCACTATAAAAGATAACACTAATTAACCCTAAGGAGACCATTCAACTCTCTCGGCCAAACAAATAACAAAAACCCTAATAGCCTGACAGGTCCATCTCTCTCTCTCTCTCTCTATAAACAACAACAAACTCTCACACACGGCTAGCTCCTGCCCACGAAGAAAAACCCTAAAAGCCTCAGGACCAGCTCATCGTCCTCAACAAACAAACACACCCCTTCTCCATAGCAACCCTTCTTCACGTTAAAGCCTTCACCAACCCTTAATGCACAACACTATCACCATGCTGCCCATTTACGCATAAACGCACAGCCCTCACTCAACACGTCTCACCTAGCCTTCATCAATTAGCCCTTCATTACACTACAAATCAGCTTCATGCACACTTTCACCGCACCACCAGACCAATAAAATCCCACATCGGCCGTGTAACCACCCCCCTATTCTCACGTAACCAACCCAACATCCAGACTCCACTCACGCAGCAACCAATTACCTACTTCACGCAAAAATCTACCCCTTCAACCCCAACTCCACACATTGCCTCACCGCTTCAACAAACCAATAGCCCCCAAATAACCGCACAAGCAGCAGCCCTTCAATAAACCAAAAAAAACCTAAACTAATATCTCACACAGCCCACTCACGCTTACAAAAACAATGAGCCATCACGCCCCACACAGCCAACAGCCCCTACAATCCAGGAACACAGCCACAATACAAAACTAAATGACCCCTCTCATTAACGCACAACAACCCTTTATAATCCGTAACAAAACTAAAGCCATCACGCCCCACACAGCCAATAGCAAACCTACAGCCTACACTACCACAAATACACTCCCAAAACAGTCCCCGAACAACCCTAAAGCAGTGACCAAAACCAGCAAGTAAACTGCCCCCAACACAGCAGCCAAATAACCCAACAACAGTCCCAAAAATCGACCATAGAACAGCAGCAAATAGCCCTTAAAACCAGTCCAAAACAGCGGACGAAACAGCGAAGCAGTGAGCGAAACTGTGAACCGGAGGAATTACGGAGCATCAACCCTTCTGACGACCATGTACCGTACTTCCGTGAGACGATTTAAAAGGTTAGACCTGAGGGTACTTTTCCTATTATTTCCATCTATCGTTTTTAAATGTTTTATTCATTTTTATCGCACGTGAGTCGTTTATTGATGCATGATTGTGGGCCTTGAATGAATGGAAGATATATGTATTGTGGAATGATGCATGTTGTGGCCCTTGTATAAAATGAAAAATGTGTCGCCTCTCGTGGTATATAGGATGGAAATCCGGACATAAATTTCATAGCCGATTCCGAATGGACGGTAGTATGATCTGTACTCGGGATACAACTCCATGTACCACTTGAGTAAACGGCGCATGTTTTGTTTTATGTTGTTTTGATTTGTTTATTATTCGCTACTTGATATCCGCATGTTATTTGTTTACGTAATGATGAGATAAAGCGCATGGGCTTAGTAAGTGGGATTAAAGGTCCTCTGAGTAATGGGGTTAAAATCCTTTACAATGATGCTTTTCCGCGCCGGATGATGTATATTCGGTTGAATGTGAGATATGTTCAATCGGGTATACGAAGTCCGATATTGTTGTCTTTATTTCTTATATGCATCATGTTATTAGCGTATGGGCTTAGTTAGTGCGATTAAAGGTCCACTATTTTGAGAGGTTAAAATCCTTTACCACGATGCTTTGCCGCGCCGGATAATGTATATTCGATTGGATGTGAGATATGTTCAATCGGATACACGAAGTCTAATATCATTGTCTTTTTTTTTATATATGCATTGTGTTATTTACGCATGGGCTTAGTAAGTAGGATTAAAGGTCCTCTAAGTTAAGAGGTTAAAATCCTTTACCATGATGCTTTGCCGCGCCGGATAATGTATATTCGATTGGATGTAAGATGTGTTCAATCGGGTATACGAAGTCCGATATCGTTGTCTTTATTTTTATATGCATTATGATGTGATGCACATGGGCTTAGTAAGTTTGATTAAAGGTCCTCCATTTCGAGGGGTTAAAGAACATTTACCACGATACTTCGCCGCACCTTCTATTTCGTTATTCGATTTTCATTGTATGTCATCTTCTTGCATAATCATGCATCATGTTGCATTGCACATGGGCTTAGTAAGTCGGATTAAAGGTCCTCCGTTTCGAGGGGTTAAAGATCCTTTACCACGATGCTTTGCCGCGCCTTTTAGCCCGTTATTATTTATTAGGTGTCATCTATTCATCCGTTCATGTATGGGTCATGTTGTTTTCTGCATTTTGGAGGTCACTGCTGTAACCCCGTTCGAACGCGTTTCAGAACGCCGCACGAACGCATGTTTTCTGTATGCTCCCGTTCGAATGCGTTATCAAACGCTATACGAACGCGAACCTTCTGTTTACCGTTCGAACGCGTTTACGAACGCTACACGAACGCGCATACACTGAACTGAGTCTTTTTCATCACATGTCATGCATAATTGTTTCTTAGGTGATTTCTCTTGTATCATGTAATCAATCATACTATTTGAATTCCTGCACTTATTTATTTGATGTGTTCATGAGATGGCATTCAAGCATGATTAGGCCGTTAGTATGCTACTTGCTTATTAAGCATGATTTAGCCCATTTAGTTGTTCATTTTCAAGCATGATTAGTCATTTATTTTGCGTTTGGAATTTGCATTATGTCTAGGTTGTTCTTAGTTTTCCGCATTATATGATCGAAGTATGTTCATGAGATTTCCGTGTGCTATTGCATGTTTGTCGGTATGGTGATTACTTTCATGCATGTGAACTTAAAAGTAGATTACTCTTGGAAATATGTTGCTTAGGCTTGGTTAAATTATTGTACAAATCATTTCATTATGAGTGGCATAAGTAAGGGATCATTCCGAACCCAATGGTTTGAGGTCTTCCCTTGCGAGGGGTGAGTGCGGCCTTAAATCTTTGTCCCGGTTCAAACCGGGTGGCGACTCCATTATTCTCCAGTTTAGTCCCCCGCGGGCTACTCTGTACTCCCAACCGGGCCGCGAGCCCGGGACAGCATGCTTCGCCCAGTTCTTGTGTCCCACACTGACTAAAATGGATCTTCATATGCTCAGTTAGCAGGTATTATCAACATGCATAGTAACATACGGACATGAGCTATAATTGAAAAGTTTGTAATATTTAGTGCTATAGTTTAATTGGAGGAAGCATCTCAAAAAGTGATGGAGTAAAAAAAAAATACATCTGAGATTTGAGTTATTAAGTCTGTAAGGGTGTTTTAACACCTAGTGCCCTAAAACCAACTGGTTTGGGAGTCACTGGCCCAAAGCTCGCTACATGGATCAAGAATGTTGCAAAAATATATATATATCTGTAGTCTGAGTAATTAAGTCTGTAGGGGTGTCTTAACACCTGTTGCCCTAAAGCCAACTGGTTTGGGAGCCACCGACCCAACACTCGCTACATAGATGGAAGATATTGTATATAAATAAAAAAAAATCAAAAATCAAAGAAAAAAATCAGAAAAATCAGAAAAATTATTCCATTGCGGCAAAAAGGTGTGAATTCTGATAAAACATTTGGACAAAAATATTACTCTCTTATCAACTGCACTTGTGACTGTTGTGGGCAAAAATGAGTTGATTAATATTTTGTCGGCTGTGCATATGGAGAATGGTAAATATAATCGGAGAATTTACTTACTAAGTAATTTAGAAAGAAAGAAAACAACTAGTAACTTGGAGTAGAAGTTTCACCTGATTAGTCACTAACTTCTTTATTCTCTTTTCTCTTGTCTTTTTGCTTTTGTGTGCATTTGTTTTATTATCTTTTTACTTTTGTAAAACGTTTGTGGGTTTCGTTGCTATAAGCCCTAACGAGACTATAACTCGTCCACTAGGGACACATTGGGGTTTAAAGGCTTGTTGCATATGCTAAATGCAACCGTGATCCCTACGAAAGTGGCTTAGTTTAATTTTAATTGTTTCTTGTATTTTATTTTGTTGTTTTGCTCGAGGACTAGCAAAATGTTAGGTTTGGGGGTGTGATGAGCGGAAAATATATCAATATATATCGCCCCATTTATTTAATATTTTTTTAGTTTCCCGGGTTTGATGAACGTTTTGATGTGTTTTAGTTTATTTTACAGATAAAATAATATTGGGACACAATGAAATCATTTAGGACGAAATGTGGGTCAAATAAGGGCAAAAATTGGACTTGACATATTAATTTTGGAGATTGGAAACTTGAAAGGGCGTTTTAACGAAGTGCAGTTTTGGAAATTCCAATTTTGCGCATCTGTCGTATTGTGGGCATAACATTTTACTCCGATATCGGATTGAGTTGATTCAAGTTTCAGATTAAAGTAGACTCAAAGATATAACTTTAAAAGACAAAATAATTTCGAATTCGGAAGATTTCATGCCCGAAATTGATGAACCATCCAGAATTGTGTTGTGTGTAATTATTAAAGTCATTTTCAAAGCAAAAAATAAATTAATAAATAAATAATAAAAATTATCAAATCACCACCAAACATGATAACCAATTAGTGGAGCAATTAATAATGGATTTGGTGGATGATTTGATGGAGGCAAAATTTTTCCTATAAATACCAAGCCATTTCATTTGTAAATTCATACTTTCTTCTAAGGAATTCCTTAAGAATACTAAGAAGATTGTATCTTGTTTGTTTATTTACAGCTTTCAGTAATTAATTTCCGCTTTCGCACTTTCTTTTCTTTACTTTTCAGTTTTTACTTTCCGCAATTTACTTTTACGCACAATACTTTTCTTTCTTTAATTTTCAGTTTTTACTTTTCAGTATTGAGGAGGTAACTCCCCTTTGCTGGGGTAAAAGGTAAAACTTTTATTACTAATATTTAGATTAATCTCCCTTAATTATAATATATAAACTAGTTAAAACCTGACTTAACGAGGATACCGCCATATGGTCGGTTGGTAATTATTTAAATTGGTTTTAACCTGACTAAACTGGATACCGCCTGATTGGTCGGTTGGTAATTAATTATTAATTTGGCTTAATATGGATATCGCCTATATGGCTGGTTGGTAATTATCATGCAAAGTTAATATATTATATTAAGGGAGATATCTAAAATATAAGTAATAAAAGTGAATCATTTTACCTCAGCATTTTCTTTTATTGTACTTTTAGTTTATTTACTTCTCAGCAATTTACTTTCAGCATTTACATTTCAGCAATTTACTTTCAGCATTTACTTTTCAGCAATTTACTTTTAGCAATTTACTTTCAGCATTTACTTTTCAGTAATTTACTTTCATCATTTACTTTCAGCATTTAATTTTCAGTATTTTACTTTATGTCTTTTATTTTATTTAAGTTTTTTACTACCCGTAAATATGTGTCGTAACTAAGCCAGTTATCTGGGGTTATGATGAATTTTAATATCACCAGTTTATATGGGGTTATTTTATAGTTTGGGTAATTTAAAGGTTTACTTATTAAGTCTTAAGCTTAATGCGTCTTGTTAAATGGCCGCTAATAAGATTGATCTGGTAAATCTAAAATAAACTTGACAAATGAATTTTAGGTTTCAGCCTTAGACTGAATAGCCCACGATATTCCTTGAGGATAGATAACCCTTTAATAGATTTCCTTATATGATAGACATATACCTGTCGGGAGGGGGTAGCCATAATTGGAACTTAAACTTAATGAATCCATAAAATTTGGTTGACATAGACATATGGTTCAATTGGGTTATTATGGGTATTTGCGTCTGACCATCGACAGAGGCTTTCGCATAACTTAGTGTTCCATGTTAGTAAACCAATTTATTACACAAACATGAAATACCCACTTCATCTCTTAAAAGATATTAGAAAGATACACAACCATAGATATTTTGCTAATATTGAATTTTCTTAAACCTACTTTCATGCAATTTTATTTACTTGTTTTTAAATTAAAAATCATCACCATTTCAAATCAATCAATCAACCTGTTAGATACTAGTAATCATTTGACCTCATAAAATTAATAGATTAGGTATTAAGTCCTCATGGGATCGATACTTTTTATACTACTAGAATGATACATGCGCTTACATTAAACGCGTGTGTGTAAGCACCGATCAACCTTCACCGATCTAACCTTAGATCGCAGAAGTATGAGTTACAGAAGAAGCTCTTTCGCTCTCGTATGTCAGAGGGTACATCTGTCGAGCACCATGTGTCGCAAATGATTGCTAATATCGAACAGCTGGGTTTGCTAGGCATAACCTTTGAGGCTGAGACTTCCATAGATTTGATCTTACAGTCTCTTCCTAACAGCTGGAGTGGGTTCATCATGAACTACAATATGATGAACCAAGAGAAGACTCTTGGAGAGTTGATGGAAATACTGAAAGAGGCAGAAAATGAGCTTTTAAAGGGCAAGAAGCGCGAGGCGCACTTCGCTTCGACATCTCAGAGTGCCAAGGCTTGGCCGAAGGCTTCTGAAGGTGGGAAGAAGAAGAAGAGAAAGGGCAAGACCAAATCATCAAAGTCTTCTGGGAAGACAAATAACAAATCCCAAGATGTCTACCTGCAGTGTGGCAAACAGGGTTACTGGAAGCGTGACTGTTGTGAGTACAAGGCGCACATGAAGAAAGTGAAGGCGGACAAGGCACCGGCTTCAGGTATGTTTGTTATTTAAATAAACATGTCTACTTCTAGTTTTAAAAATTGGATTTTTGATTCTGGTTGTAGTACTCATATATGTACTGATGTACATGATCTGCATATTATCAGGCTGCTATTATGTACCTAGTTTGACTAGAAACATTATATATGTATCTTGTTTAACCCAATGTGGGTATACTTTTGTATTCAGAAACATCGGGTGTTTTATTTATAAAAATGATTTTGAGATATGTAATGCTGATGTTAATTATGGTCTTTATATTTTGAATATAAATCAATCTCAAACATATAACATGACAAACAAAAGGCTTAAATTAAGTAACAAATATGAAACTTATATGTGGCATTGTCGTCTCAGACACATTAACAAGACTCGTATATCCACACTTTCGAAGAGTGGGTACTTGGACGGATTTGATTCAAATTCATATGATGTCTGTGAATCTTGTTTATTAGGCAAAATGCCTAAAACACCTTTTAGCGGTAAAGGTGTACGTGCCATCGAACTGTTAGCCCTCGTTCATAGTGACGTATGTGGGCCCATGTCTAGCCAGGCTAGAGGTGGATATGAATACTTCGTAACCTTTACGGATGATGCATCACGTTATGGTTATGTGTATCTTATGAGACACAAGTCAGAAACCTTTGAGAAATTCAAAGAGTTTCCACAAGAAGTAGAAAAATAAACCGGCAAAAGTATTAAAACATTACGATTAAACTGTGGTGGAGAATACTTAAGCAATGAGTTTCTAGATTACTTGATAGAGTATGGTATTCTTTCACAGTGGACTCCTCCCGGAACACCTCAATTAAAAGGTGTGTCCGAACGAAGAAACCGAACTTTGTTGGACATGGTAAGGTCTATGATGAGTCACACAGAGCTACCAAATTCCTTCTGGGGATATGCAGTGAACAATGCAATACTTATTTTGAATAAGGTTCCATCAAAGTCTGTTCAACAGACTCCATATGAAATATGGACAGGAAAGAAACCAGGTTTCTCATTCCTGAAGATTTGGGATGCTGGGCATATGTTAAACGTTTGGATGGTACCAAACTAGAACCCAAATCGGATAAGTGCATATTTGTAGGTTATCCTAGGGAAACTAAAGGATATTACTTCTACCACCCACAAGAGAACAAGGTATTTGTTGCTCTACATGCGGTTTTCCTCAAAAAGGAATTCCTAAATACAGTGGTAAGTGGGAGGAAAGTAGAACTCGATGAAAATCAGAGTGATACTGTTCCTGGCACCGATTCCTTAACGGAACACGAACAGTTCATCAGGGATGAAACTGTACCACAATCTTCTAATACACAAGAACCTCGTAGATCGGAGAGAGTCAGAAAATAACCTGAAATGTATGGGTTTCTGATCTCACCTCACGTAGATATTAATCTTATTGAGGATAATGAGCCGGCTACGTATGAGGAAGCGATACAAGGTATCGACTCCGCTTTATGGCAAGAAGCCATGAAGTCCGCAATGGATTCCATGTATACCAACCAAGTTTGGACACTGGTTGATGCACCAGAAGGCGTAAAGCCTATTGCTTGTAAATGGGTCTTCAAGAAGAAGACCGACATGGATTGTAACATACAAACGTACAAAGCTAGGCTTGTAGCGAAAGGGTATTGTCAATGACATGGTGTCGATTACGACGAGACTTTTCCACATGTTGCCATGATTAAATCCATTCGGATAATGCTTGCTATTGCTGCATATTTCGATTATGAAATATGGCAGATAGACGTCAAAATCGATTTCCTTAACGAAAACCTTTTGGAGGATGTTTATATGCAACATCCTGATGGTTTTGTCATACCAAAACATGCAAACAAGGTTTGCAAGTTAAATAGATCCATTTATGGATTGAAGCAAGCATCGCGTTCTTCGAACCAACCTTTTGATGAGATCATAAAATAATATGATTTCATTCAAAACAAAAATGATCCTTATGTATATAAGAAGTTTAGTGGGAGCGCACTGACATTCATTTTCCTTTACGTAGATGATATATTGCTTCTTGGCAATGACATTCCCATGCTACATTCGGTGAAAGCTTGGCTTTCATTAAAATTCTCCATGAATGATCTGGGAGAAGCAGCTTTTATTCTGGGAATAAGGATCTACCGGGATAGATCTAGAAAGATGCTTGGACTCTCCCAGATTCAACATGGATCAGTCTAAGAGGGGACTTTTGCCAGTGTCACATGGCGTATCTCTATCTAAGGACATGTGTCCTAAAACTCAAGATGAGAGAGACAACATGAGTTTGATCCCGTTCGCTTCAGCAATCGGATCGATCATGTATGCTATGATATGTACGCGACCTGATGTCTCATATGCTTTGAGCATGTGTAGTCGCTATCAGGCCGATCCAGGTGATGGACACTGGGTTGCGGTTAAGAACATCCTTAAGTATCTTAGACGAACTAAGGATTCTTTCTTAGTCTATGGAGATGGAGAACTTGAGGTAACTGGGTTTACAGATGCATGTTTCAAAATCGATAAAGATGACTGTAAGTCACAATCCGGGTACATATTTTGTTTGAACAACGGAGCAGTGAGCTGGAAATCTTCCAAGCAAGAGACTGTTGCCAATTTAACAACAGAATTGAAATATATCACTGTAGCTGAGGCAGCAAAAGAGGCAGTTTGGATCCGTAAATTCCTAATTGGATTAGGAGTAGTTCCGTTAGCAGCTGAGCCCGTTCCTTTATATTATGACAATAACGGGGCTATAGCGTAGGCTAAGGAACCGCGATCTCATCAACGATCCAAGCATGTACTTCGATGTTTCCATCTGATTCGTGAGATCATATATCGTGGTGATGTGAAGATCGAGAAGGTCGTATCAGATGACAATATTACAGTTCCACTGACGAAGGCTATTTCTCAGCAAAAGTTTGAGCGACATGTACATAGTTCAAGTGTTAGATACTTGAGTGATTGGCTATAGGCCAAGTGGGAGATTGTTGGACAATTATGACCCATAGCATCACTATTTGTAAAAGACATTGTGGTTTTTGTACAAATTAAATATGTGACAAAGGAAATTGTTATTTTATCATTTTTTAATTAGATTACTTGAATATATAAATGATAAAAGTCCTTATGATTAGTTCCGAATTAATAAGATATAAGACAATATCAATCCACGAAAGGTTCAATCATTAAATATCCCTAGTTGTAGTATTATCGAGATTGGACATCGATAATGCGAAATAGGCTAGTATTGCACTTGTGCGCGTTATGGAAGCGTAACGACATAGTTCTCATATATTTGGGTATTGGATACTCATGCAAGTGTAATATGAGGTTCTGTTTGCCGATGGTCCCCTCAGAATCCCATTGGTAGTATGACTATGTGTCTATGGGAATCTGAATCAGGGCAGGTGTATTTGGTCTTAACCTGAGAGTTGCATCGCTAATACTTGCGACAATCAGTACGTTTTGGTTTTGGTCGTCCGGGACTTTAATAGGTTCTGTGTACGCCTCTTATGGGTTTATTGAGAATCGTAGTGTATTGGGTGTGATGTCAAGATGAAAATATCACTTCAGTCATATGGAGATGATGATCACGCAGGGATACAGAACTGATACTCTAATATGTTGCAACTATCGGGATAATATGACAAGGTCATGATTATCCGATTAAAGAGACTAGTTGCTAGTGATCCGATATATACTTCGTATGGGGCAGACACAATTCCAGCCCCAGGCCTAGCATGTGACATCCGATACTGGATCGTAATACGCAATACTTAGTATACTACTCTTGATAAAGATTATGTATTTCTTAAAAGAATATTTCTGGAGAATTGGGTAGGCATGATGCTTTGCTAGAAGCCAACCATGTCTTGGAAATCGGTAAGAACGTGGTACGTGGTACGCGCGTGTTCGGATAGTCCGACGACCGGATTTACTGCCAACATATCCAGGAATCTCATGGGTCGCTTCCCAAAGATTCACCAATGACGTTTGACTCGAACAGAATTAATCTATGATTAATTATAAGAGAGAGAAAATTAATTTGGGATTAATTACGGCAAGAATTTATCTGGGATAAAATTCAAATAGAAGAGAGAGAACGATTAATTTGGAAATAATCGATTAAATAATATATTCGATATATTAATTGAAATTATATTTCAAAGCGGAATTAAAATTAGATTTTAATTCGGGCAAACGAATTAATTTAGAATTAATTCGTAAGCGACTTTAATAATAATTTTGTTAGACATAATTATTTAATTAAATTGGATTTAATTATGTCGTAACGGTAAATTCGTTTATTTCGGATTTAAACGAACCCGGGTCCGAGCGAAGTTGCATGTTGGATTAGCCGACTTAAATTCGGAATTTAAAAGTGGTGGGACCCACTTGACTTACATCACAAGTTTGACTTGTGATGGAAGTTGTTATTTGGTTATGTGAAGACTTGGTTTAACTTGTAAAATACTCCAACCAAATCCAACACTCATTATTATTTTATTTTGAAATTAAAACCATATACCAACTCTTGGATGTTGACTTTGGTATTAGATTTTGATATCAAAAAAATTAACAAAACACAAAACCTCTCATTTTCTCTCAAATGTCGTGAGCCTATGGCTCTTTGTTCTTGATTTTTGCTTCAAAAAACTTCATTGCTAGCACATAAGGAGTCAAGATAAAGGTGATAGGGATACTTACCCTTGAGTTGGAACTCAAATCAAAGCTTGCAGCTTCAACAAACATCAAAAAGTTTTGAACTTTATACATCCGTCAAATCCGTTCAATGTAAGTCTTTCGCAACTTCTTTGAATATTCACACACCGAATCATGATTAGAGACCATCAGGCAGTTGAGAAGCGAAATGTGAGAAGGCCAAGAAGCACTGATCAATATGGAACCTGAACCTTTGGAGGTTGCACCACCAATTCCCATTCGAGACAGAACTATTCTGGTGGTTGACGACTTCTTTTCCTGTATTGTATTTCCTCCCTTACCAGCAAATGCATGTGACATCAAAACATGCATCCAGATGATACAACAGTCAATTCAGTTTGGGGGAAATGCAACTGAAGATCCTAATTCCTACATCAGCAACTTCCTGGAAGTTTGCGGCACTTTCATGAGACTGCGGGTTTTTCCATATTCCTTGAAAGACATAGCTAAGGCTTGGCTACATTCACTACCAGCAAGTTCCATCACAACTTGGAACACTATAGCCACCAAATTTCTTGCAAAGTACATTCCACCAGCCAGAACTGCAAAGCTAAGGAATGACATCACATCCTTTGTACAACATGACTCAAAATCCCTCTGGGAAGCTTGGTAATGGTACAAAGATTTACTCCGGAAATGTCCTCACCATGAAATTGCAAAGTGGCTACAAGTCCAAACCTTATATAATGGACTTTCTGGAATAATGAGGACCACAATTGATGCTACAGCTAAAAGAGCTTTAATGGCAAAAGGAGAAGATCAGGCCTGTGACTTAATTGAAGAAATGGCCAACAACAATTGTTTGTGGCCAACAGAAAGGAGCATGATCCAAAGAATTGCTGGAATTTATGAAGTTGGAGCCAACACAACAGTGAATGCCAAGCTGGATCAGATATGCAAATTCATGGAAACTTTTAGCATGCAAGGTAATACTAGATCCACAAGTTCACCATATGGAGGAGCACCAGAGACAAACCAACATGAAGAGACGGTGAATTATGTCAATAATTTCATCAGACAATGGAACAATCCATAATCCAACACCTACAACCCAGGGTGGATGAATCATCCCAATTTCGCATGGAGTAACAATTCAGGGCAAAAGAACTATCCACCACCCAGATTCCAACAATAAAACAAAGGCCATGAGCAAGAAAAAAAAACCAGGAATAGCAGAAGTGCTAGCTCAGCTTAAAAAATATGATGCTATGTTTCAAAGTCAATCTGCTTCTATAAAGGCACTGGAGAACCAAATTGGACAACTGGACAATGCTCAAAGTTACAGACCGCCAGGTAACCTTCCTAGCAATACAGAACCAAATCCAAGGAACCGAAGGAAGGAGTAATGTCAAGCCATTACTTTGAAAAACGGTTGTAGGACACTGAAATCGACGACGCTGTTCCAGGCTCGCGGCCCGGTCGGGAGTACGGAGTAGCCCACGGGGGACTAAACCAGAGAATAAAGGAGTCACCACCCATTGTGAACTGGTAAATTATTTAAGGCCGCTCTCGCCCCTCGCAAGGGAAGACCTCAAACCGTTGGGTTCGGAATGGTCCCTTACTTATGCCAATTGTAATGAACGGATTTATGAAATAATATAACCGAGTCTAAGAAACATACATACGCAAGAATAACCTGTATCTAAATTTGCATACAACCTATATCTAATTTTGCATACATAGGAATAGAAGCTATATCTAAGTTTGCATGCATAAAAGTAAATCGACATAACGGTAAGCACACAATTTCATAAACTTATTAAATTGATAAATGTGGAAACATAAATAAATAGTAATTGTCTAAACATAAACATTGAATAGATATAATTAAGCTCCTAATGCGAAAGAAATAACTAAATCATGCATGGAAATAACGTGCTATTTTTAATGAACCATGGATAAACACAAGATTAGATAAAATGAAATATGTGCGTTTCTCAAGTAGTACGTGGAATTGTATCCCAAGTTCAGACCGCACTACCGTTCATTCGGATTCGGCTACGGAATTTACGTCTGGTTTTCCATCCGATATACCACGAGAGATAGCACAAAATCATTCATCCCACAACAATAACGTACATGAACCAACAATACACATACTAAGAAATACTAATAATTAAAAAGATGAACGAGAATAAATAAAAGGGTGCCCTCAGGTCTTACCTTTTAAGTCTCCTCTTGGAAATGCGTTACGCGGCCGTCGAAAGGGTTAATGCTCTGCAACTCCTTCGGTTCACTGGTTCAATGTTTTCCTTCGTCACCTCGCTGTTTTGGGATGTTGTTTTCTCTATTTTTGCTACTGTTTATGGTCATTGTTTTTGGTTACTGTTTGTGGTATTTATGGGGTGTTTTGGATGGCTGTTTGTGTAGTTTTTATGGGGTTTCAGGGGTGCAGTTTGTGCGGTATTTAGGATGCAGTTTGGGGATGTTTCTGTTTTATTTAGGGTGCAGTTTGGTGGCTGTTTTGGCATGAATTAGAGGGGTTGTTTAGAGGTGTATTTGGTGGCTGTTTTGGCGTGAATTAGGGTTGCTAGATAGGTATGTGATGAGTGGTATTTATATCACTATTTCACACTCATTTAACCAAATATTTTGTATAGTTTCTTGAGTTTTGTGAATGTTTTGATGTGTTTTGTGTTATTTTGTAGACAAATAAAGTTTCAGGACATTCTGGAGGTGATTTGGGGCAAAACAGTGAAAATTGGCGAAAAAGGACATTTTTGTAATTTCTCGCATCACGACGCCCAGAATGCGCCGGAATTGCTAACATGCGCCGAGGACACGTGGACCAATCAGAAAGTTTGCTAAAGTGCGCCGCTTGCTAAAATGCGCCGATCATACTATCTTGCGCCTGCCACGTGTCGCCATCACAACGGAGATGCTAAAATGCGCCTCTGCCACGTGTCGAGATCTCACGATGCCGACAATCGCCCTCCAACACGTCAGCGTGACGTCATCAATGACGTCATGAACAGTGACAAGTCACCAATGACGTCAGCATAATAATTGAGTCTTAGCCGCCATGACACGTGTCGCTTTAAAAGTCAGCCGCCTTGCTACGTGTCGCCTCCTCATCGTGCCACGTCGGCAAATCCAGTGTCGCGACGCTGAGGTCCTTGGCGTCGCGACGCGCGAACAGTGAAATTTTTGCCTATAAATTCAGCGCGAAATTTCAGATTTCAACACACCTCTCTCTCTCTTGAATTCTCTCTAAAGAGAGAGTTTCTCTCTCTAGAATTTTTATTTTTTTTATTTTTTTTAGTTTTTAATTTTTAGTTTTGTAAATAATTTTAATTACGTTTTGTAATAATAGTAATTTAATTTTTACTTTTTACTTTTTACAGTTTTTACTATTCACCATGTTGAAGTAATTTCCTCAGCTAGGGTGAAAGGTAATTCTTCTATTATTTCTATTTAGATTAATCTCCCTTAAAAATAATATATTAACTATTTAAAATATTGACTTAATATATAGGGATACCGCTATATTGGTCGGTTGGTAATTTAATTTTAATCTGATTTAAACCTGACTAATCACGGATACCGCCAGACTGGTCGGTTGGTAAATTTATTTTTGGTTCCGCCTTAATGGCTGGTTGGACTTAATTTGACTTAATCAGGATACCGCCAGACTGGTCGGTTGGTTAATTTATCACAAGTTTATATATTATTTTATGGGAGATATCTAAATTAGTAGTAGTAAAAGTAATTCCTTTTACCTTAGCATTTTATTTTATTGTAATTTACTTTTCAGCTTTCACTTTATGTCTTTTACTTTTATGTTTTTACTAGCCCTAATTATGTGTTAGTTATCTGGGGTTGTGATGATTTTTAATATCACCGGTTTATAAGGGGTTATTTTATAGTTTGGGTAATTTAAAGGTTTACTTATTAAGTCTTAAGCTTAATGCTTCTTGTTGTCTGATCACCAATAAGATTGATGTGGTAAATCTAAAATGAACTAGACATAGGGATTTTAGGTTTCAGCCTTAGACTTAATAGCCCACGATCTTCCTTGAGGATAGATAACCCTTTAATAGATTTCCTTACAGGATAGGAATATACCTGTCGGGCGGGGGTAGCCATAATTGGAACTTAAACTTAATGAATCCAGATAATTTGGTTGACATAGACATATGGTTCAATTAGGTTAAACTGGGTATTTGCATCTGACCATCGACAAAGGCTTTTGCATAATTTAGTGTTCAAGGTTAGTAAACTGATTTATTATACAAACATAAAATAACTACTTCATCTTTTAAATGATATTAGAATGATTCACGACCCTAGATCTTTGTGTCTTTTGTTATTTTCCTTAGTATTTTCTTTTGTCTTTTTATTTATTTATTTATTTTGTAAAACCACTTTCAACCAATCAAACAATCATTCTCTCTCTCTCCATTTAATTAGATATTTGTAAATAAATAGATTCAACAATTAATAACAACAGTAGGAATTAAGTCCTCGTGGGATCGATATTTTTATACTACTTGAACGATACGTGCGCTTGCGTTATACGTGTGTGTTTACGCCGGTCAAGTTTTTGGCGCCGTTGCAGGGGACTTATTTTTCTTGAGTTGTTAATTTTGAAGCTATCTAATTTACTTATATCTAATTTTCTTCTGTAATTTTTATTTCTTTATTGTATTTTCAGGTGATTGAAAAATGGAACATTATTGGGAGATTGAGAGATTACATGCTTTACAAGAAGATACACCCCACATCTGGGAGCAACAGTCCGGTTTTCTGAGGCCTGTTGTCCAGCCCAACAATTTTCACTGGATGCCAGAACCAAACAATACTACATTTGCTCATCAGAACGCAACATGGAGATGTGAGATATGTGACGGTAACCATCCAAGTGATTATTGCGAGTACAACTACAATTCAGGGTGGCAGAGCTATCAAAATCATTCATGGTACGAAGAACTATCACATTTTCCATCTTATCCACCATCTTCCTTCGATCCTTATCAACAACCAGAACCATCCGAGGAAGATCAATTGATTCACATGTTCAAAGAACAGGGAGCTCAATTTGATGCACAAATTCAGAGTAACGCAGAATCCATACAGAGAATGACAGATCAGATCAGACAATTTTTAGAAAACCAGAACTACATACCTCAAGAATCATTTTCAGATGAAGCCTCAGAGTACCAAACATTTCACGATGACACTTTAGCAGAGGAGGAGGCTGAGGAGAATCAAGAACCAGAGGTATCAGTTCAGGAACCCGAACCGGCAAAGTCTCGATTTGATTTCTATTATTCAGATTCTGACGCGGATGAAGCTGAAATATTTGTACCATCTGCATCAAAAATTGAGGATGAAATTCTGTATCCTCAAAATGAAGATCTTGGAGATTCCATTGCACAAATGTTTGAAGAAGATCTACCTGAGCCAATCATTTCAACCAGATCAGAGGATGAAGACCTAAAATCTGACATTTCTTTTCATCCTCAGGTTGAAAATTTTGAACATGTATTTCACATATGACAGATGAAGAGCTGAATGCAGAAATTTTCAAATACATCTGTGAAGACAAGGTGGAGCAAGAAGCAGAGCAAATGAAGGAGCAAATGTCTGACCTTAATAAAGATCCAGAACATTCAGGAAAAACATCGCTGTATCGGGGAATACAAATCAAAGAAATCACCCAGAAGCTTGACAGAATGGAAATTCCATTCTAAGTCAAGCACCATACGAGACCTCCTAATTTTCTTTCTTTCTTTGCAGGAATCACTGGAACAACAAAGAGCAAAAAGGTGGCACGAGCACTGAATAAAACAAAACTCTTTTTGTCACCTTACCGTTGGAAGAGACCATTCAAAAGCAACGCTCACGGGATTGTTTTTGATCGGACATCTAAAACAACAGTGAAACCTCCTTAACAGATGAATTTCAGTCACGTCTGGCTGAAGACGAAAAATTTAGCGCTAGCAGGGAGGCAACCCATGCAATTTGTTGTAATTTATTTTTGTGTGTGAACTTTTTAATTTATGTGTTAGTTTTGCAGGAAAAATTAAAAATGGAATTTTTCAGGACAAAGCAAGCCAGTGCAAGTGGGATTTTTACAATATAAAAATTTGACAAAATCACGAAGATACAAAGTCAATCCAGAAACGCCGGCCGAGTAAGAAGTCAGCTTTTGGGACGCGTCCCTATGGATTTATCTGTCGCAAGACATGGTTTTGCCAAAAAAAAAAAAAACCCTCAAAATTACCGAGCGTCGTGACGCACGACCAATTTCAGCGTCGCGACACTGGTTTGATTACAAGCCTAAAAACAGCAGCCACCACGCACAGATCACTCCTCCTTCTTCACAGATCTCACCATTTTCTCTCAACCCAGCAGTCAAAATCCAACTACAACCGAATCATCACCACCAACCACCATAGCCTCAAAACCGAGACTCACCACAGCCTCACCACCGAGCAAAACCCCGTCCTCAACTGAGACCAGAAACCAAACCGAGAGCCACCACCACCACCACGCACGATCCAGCCAACTGAGACACCACCAACCGAGAGCATTTGACCGAGATCTATCAAACCCATCATCATCTTCCTCTTCGAAATCAATCACCATCACCGAAACCGCAAAAGCCGAGAACCTCCACAGCAACCCAATCGCCGAACGCATCAACAACCACCGCGAGCCACCCTTACCGTGACCGAGCCCTTCCTTCGCCGAGTCAAAACCGAACCAGATCTGCCGCAAACCTCACTCTTGCCGAGCCGTGAACCACCAAACCGAGACCAGACCAACACCGCCGAGATCCACCAGCCACGCCACTACCAAAACCGACCAAAGATGAGATACCCACCACCGTGAAATCACCGAGACAGCACGATCAAAACCATCCATGATCAGATCTGATTTTTGTGGATAATTTGTGTGGTTAATTTTGATAAAAATTGGATGTTACAGGTTTTGAAATTTTGGCAGTAAAGGGGATAATCGAAAAAAAAAAATTAAATGAGTTTGTGGTTGATTTTGTTGAAATTGGAGGATTGTGAATTTAGAAGTTTGGCGGTGAATAACTGGCTGAATTCTGAGTTTAGAAACTGCCAGATCGATGGAATTTTGTAGAATTGGGGGCGAAGTTTGACATTGTGGTGATTTTTGAACTGTTAGTTTTAGGATGAATTTGGGGAAATTTTGAGTTTTTAGAGGAGACTCTGTCGAAATTTTCACTAAAAAATGGTCAATTATCGATCGTGGTAAGTAAAAAAAACGTAAATTGAACATAAATTTTTCCTATCGGTAATTTTTCCTGTAAAATTTCAGCTGACCAGGTATTATCTTCTGAACTCTTTTGTGTATACATAGTGTGAACTTTTTAATTTTGTGTGTTATTTTTGAAGAGAAAAGCACAAACGGAGCATTTTAATACAGAAGGAATTGTGTTTGACAATCAAAAAAAGAAGAGAGCTAATTCATTTGTGATGGCTGAGTAAAGAATTAAGTCTTGAGACACATCCTAATGAATTTATACTATGCGAGTGGCGTATTGCATACACAATTCTGTTGCCTTAATTATTACTTTGATTCGCTTTTTTGTTGTAATTATCTTTATTTTCGTAGACAGGATCCAAACTTTTTGATCTTTCACGATTCATTTTTTTGTTTAGCTAACAAACGTCCTCTGGAAGAAACTTGTGCTATTATTGTATTCACCCTTTTTCAGGTACTATAAATTTAGCCCGTCATTGCACTTTTGAAGATATCTAGAGTAAAACATGGAAGCCACTTCAAGAAGACGAGTTGAAAACATCTGTGTGTTTTGCGGTAGTACTGTTGGTACTAAACCACAATACATAGAAGCAGCACAGGAATTGGGTCGAGTCTTAGCAGCAAGGAATATGCACTTAATATATGGCGGAGGTAATCTTGGACTTATGGGGATCGTTTCAAAGGCCGTACAGGAAGGAGGCAGTCACGTTTTGGGAATCATCCCAAAACCCTTAGCAGAGGCGAATCTTATTGGATCAACAAACGGAGAGGAACTGATCGTGCCAGGTATGTCTGAACGACTGGTAGAAATGATTAACCGTTCTGATGCTTTTATTGCTTTGCCAGGTGGCTTGGGAACATTGGAGGAAATTTTTATAGTACTATCTTGGGCGAACCTAAACATACACCAGAAACCACTTGGACTACTCAACATTGATGGATTTTATGATTTTCTTTGTGTGTTTCTTGATGATGCTCGAAGAAATGGGTTCGTGTCAAAACCTATGAAAGAACTCCTATTCACTGCCAGAACTGCACCGGATCTAATTGATCAACTCGTAGCATTTGAACCACAAGTTGACCCTATCATTTCAAAAATAAAATGGTCCGAGGATGATCGTGGTAAGAAGCGTCGAATTAATCTGGATCTTAACCTTTAATTTCCTGTAGAATTTCAACTAATCAGGTACGATTTTCTAAACTCTTCTTCTATTGTTTAAGACATTGGGGACAATGTCTCATTTAGGTTTGGGGGTGAGGTATAGTTAATAATACTTGTTTGTATTGTGTTTTATTTTTACTCCAAATTTTTTCGAAAAATACAAAAAAATTGAAATTTTTTCAAAAATTACAAAAATATTTTGCATTTTTGTGTTTTTATTTTGACTAAAAAGGTGAAATTGGTAAGAGATAGCCGAGTAAGGAGTTTCCACTTCTGAGACGTATCTCCAACCTATTTTTGAAACAAGTTAATTTTTGTTTATTTCATTTTAAATTATTTAATTTATGAATTCTCCATAATACTGACTAAAATGAATCTTCATATGCTCATTTGACAGGTATTATCAACATACATAGTAACATACAGACATGAGTTGTAATTGAAAAGTTTGTAATATTCCGTGCTCTAGTTTAATTGGAGGAAGCATCTATACTTAGTTATGGAATAAAAAAAAAAAAAAAATATTTCTGATGTACAAAAATAAAGTATCTAAGATCCGGGTTATTAAGTCTGTAAGGGTGTTTTAACACCTAGTGCCCTAAAACCAACTGGTTTGGGAGTCATTGGCCCAAAGCTCGCTACATGGATCGAAGATGCTACAAAAAAAAATATATTCATATCTGAAGTCTGAGTAATTAAGTTCGTAGGGGTGTCTTAACACCTGGTGCCCTAAAGCCAACTGGTTTGGGAGCCACCGACCCAAAGCTCGCTACATAGACGGAAGGTATTGTATATAAATAAAAAGTCAAAATTCAGAAAAAGCAAAGAAAAAATCAGAAAAATCAGAAAAATTATTCCATTGCTACAGAAAGATGTGGAATCTGGTAAAACTTTAGGACACAAATATCACTCTCTTATCAACTGCACTTATGACTGTTGTGGCCAAAAATGAGTTGTTTAATATTTTGTTGGCTGTGTATATGGAGAATGGTAAAAATAATTGGAGAATTTACTTATTCGGTAATTTAGAAAGAAACAAAACAACTAGTAACTTGGAGTAGAAGTTTCACCTAATTAGTCACTAACATCTTTATTCTCTTTTCGCTTGTCTTTTTGCTTTTGTGTGCATTAGTTTTACTGCCTTTTTACTTTTGTAAAATGTTTGTGGGTATCATTGATGTAAACCCTCACGAGACTACAACTCATCCACTAGGGACACCTAGGGGTTTAAAGGCTTGTTGCATATGCTAAATGCAACCGTGATCCCTACGAAAATGGCTTAGTTAAATTTTATTATGTTATTTTATTCTGTATTTTGCTCGAGGACTAGCAAAATGTTAGGTTTGGGGGTGTGATGAGTGGTATTTATATCACTATTTCACACTCATTTAACCAAATATTTTGTATAGTTTCTTGAGTTTTGTGAATGTTTTGATGTGTTTTGTGTTATTTTGTAGACAAATAAAGTTTCAGGACATTCTGGAGGTGATTTGGGGCAAAACAGTGAAAATTGGCGAAAAGGACATTTTTGTAATTTCTCGCGTCGCGACGCCCAGAACTTCCGCGTCGCGACGCCCAGAATGCGCCGGAATTGCTAACATGCGCCGAGGACACGTGGACCAATCAGAAAGTTTGCTAAAGTGCGCCGCTTGCTAAAATGCGCCGATCATACTATCTTGCGCCTGCCACGTGTCGCCATCACAACGGAGATGCTAAAATGCGCCTCTGCCACGTGTCGAGATCTCACGATGCCGACAATCGCCCTCCAACACGTCAGCGTGACGTCATCAATGACGTCATGAACAGTGACACGTCACCAATGACGTCAGCATAATAATTGAGTCTTTGCCGCCATGACACGTGTCGCTTTAAACAGTCAGCCGCCTTGCTACGTGTCGCCTCCTCATCGTGCCACGTCGGCAAATCCAGCGTCGCGACGCTGAGGTCCTTGGCGTCGCGACGCGCGAACAGTGAAATTTTTGCCTATAAATTCAGCGCGAAATTTCAGATTTCAACACACCTCTCTCTCTCTTGAATTCTCTCTAAAGAGAGAGTTTCTCTCTCTAGAATTTTTATTTTTTTTATTTTTTTTAGTTTTTAATTTTTAGTTTTGTAAATAATTTTAATTACGTTTTGTAATAATAGTAATTTAATTTTTACTTTTTACTTTTTACAGTTTTTACTATTCACCATGTTGAAGTAATTTCCTCAGCTAGGGTGAAAGGTAATTCTTCTACTATTGCTATTTAGATTAATGTCCCTTAAAAATAATATATTAACTATTTAAAATATTGACTTAATAAGGGATACCGCTATATTGGTCGGTTGGTAATTTAATTTTAATCTGATTTAAACCTGACTAATCACGGATACCGCCAGACTGGTCGGTTGGTAAATTTATTTTTGGTTCCGCCTTAATGGCTGGTTGGACTTAATTTGACTTAATCAGGATACCGCCAGACTGGTCGGTTGGTTAATTTATCACAAGTTTATATATTATTTTATGGGAGATATCTAAATTAGTAGTAGTAAAAGTAATTCCTTTTACCTTAGCATTTTATTTTATTGTAATTTACTTTTCAGCTTTCACTTTATGTCTTTTACTTTTATGTTTTTACTAGCCCTAATTATGTGTTAGTTATCTGGGGTTGAGATGATTTTTAATATCACCGGTTTATAAGGGGTTATTTTATAGTTTGGGTAATTTAAAGGTTTACTTATTAAGTCTTAAGCTTAATGCTTCTTGTTGTCTGATCACCAATAAGATTGATGTGGTAAATCTAAAATGAACTAGACATAGGGATTTTAGGTTTCAGCCTTAGACTTAATAGCCCACGATCTTCTTTGAGGATAGATAACCCTTTAATAGATTTCCTTACAGGATAGGAATATACCTGTCGGGCGGGGGTAGCCATAATTGGAACTTAAACTTAATGAATCCAGATAATTTGGTTGACATAGACATATGGTTCAATTAGGTTAAACTGGGTATTTGCATCTGACCATCGACAGAGGCTTTTGCATAATTTAGTGTTCCATGTTAGTAAACTGATTTATTACACAAACATAAAATAACCACATCATCTTTTAAATGATATTAGAATGATTCACGACCCTAGATCTTTGTGTCTTTTGTTATTTTCCTTAGTATTTTCTTTTGTCTTTTTATTTATTTATTTATTTTGTAAAACCACTTTCAACCAATCAAACAATCATTCTCTTCTCCATTTAATTAGATATTTGTAAATAAATAGATTCAACAATTAATAACAACAGTAGGAATTAAGTCCTCGTGGGATCGATATTTTTATACTACTTGAACGATACGTGCGCTTGCGTTATACGTGTGTGTTTACGCCGGTCAGTGTGTTTCACGGTAATGGGGAAGCTCTTCTCTTGTCTTGGGCGTGAATATGCTAGGGGGTTAAGGGTTTGGTTTATGTCTCTTTTTATAGGAGTTGGCTAGGGTTTTCCTTGCATGGGAAGGAAAGAAATCATGCAATCATGGGAGGTATATTTTAATTAGTGTGTTATAAGGAAAAGATCTATTCAATTTAGGAAAGTGATTTGTTTTAGTTTAGGAAATGGATTTATGGGATTTGATTTGATTTATTTAATTTAGGCATGTGATTTATTTAAATTTGGAAGGTGATTTATTTGGATTTTAACATTTGTTTAATGTTTTAATTATTTTGGATTGGGTTTGGAGGCTTTTGGGATGGCTCTTTGGTGGGATTGGGCGTGTGGGTTGGTGGTGTGTGGGCTTGGGTGTGTGGGTTGGTATGGGTTGTGGGGGCCGAGTCTAACAGTTAAAACATAGATTAATCGAGCAATCCCGAGGCTAAGCAAATGAATGAAATCTGACAAGGTATTTATTTTTTGAATTTTCTCTTTTGACGTCCGTTTCCCTCGACTTCCGCAACTTAAAGGGTAGTGCCTCCATACGAGGTTCATCATCGGGCCTTATGCAAAAATGTAGTGCCTACAGTCGCCCCCACTTTGATGGGTTTGCGCAGTGTGTGACAGTGACAGTCCTATCAAAGTCATGCATGCATTTTTACTTACCTGGCTCGCCAGCTGCTGCCTGACTTACATGTTGCTCTGAGATGCTTCAAACTGTGTTAATGTGGTGGTGAGGTGCTTCGACCCCTGGTCCATTCCCGAACCGTGCCTAAGGGGTGGTCTATTCTCGAACCGTTACCGATGTGAGTTGCTTTGATCTCTGGGATTCATTCCCAAACTGAGTTGATAATGTGGGCCTCGACCCTGAACTGCTGATAATATGGGCCTCGACCCTGGGATTCATTCCCAAAACTGCTGATAGTGTGGGCATCGACCCGGGGATTCATTCCCGAAACTGCTGACAGTCTGGGCCTCGACCTTAGGATTCATTTCTGAAACTGCTGACAGTGTGGGCCTCGACCCTGGGATTCATTCCCGAAACTGCTGATAGTGTGGGTCTCGACCCTGGGATTCATTCCCGAAACTGCTTATAGTGTGGGTCTCGACCCTGTGATTCATTCCCGAAACTGCTGATAGCGTGGGCCTCAACCCTGGGATTCATTCCCGAAACTGCTGATAGTGTGGGCCTCGACCCTGTGATTCATTCCCAAAACTGCTGATAATGTGGGCCTCGACCCTGGGATTCATTCTCGAAACTACTGATAGTGTGGGCCTCGACCTTGGGATTAATTCTTGAAACTGCTGATACTGTGGGCCTCGACCGTGGTATTCATTCCCGAAACTGCTGATAATGTGGGCCTCGACCTTGAGATTCATTCTCGATGCTTGCTGGTGGTGTGGGCCTCGACCCTAGGATTCATTCTCGATGACTGCTGATGGTGTGTGTTGCCATTCCCGGCTTGCTCATATTTTCCTTTTTTTCATTTTCTTTTAAACCTGTGAACAAAAACAAGAAAAAAATTGCCTGTATATGACGTGTATGCATGCATGCATGAATATGTTTCCTATTCCGATGGGTTAGGCCTTCTTTGTGCTCCTCGACGCCCCTTGCCTACAGAAGTCTTTGATCGACGCCTGGGCCTGCTTACAGTTTCCTTTTGTTAATTCTACTCTGGTGATTGCTCAGTTTTCTCTGGTCCTATGACTCAAAATTCTATTATGTCCCTTATTCGCGAGGTGGCAGACAGGTCGCCCCCAGACTTTATTTAGCTTTCTGCTCTAATCTGTTTGCACTAGGTCAAGGTGAACCACGTGATGTGGCATTCCATATCAACATACTATATTACAGGCTACCAAATAGTTCCAATAGTTATACATATCATTGTCTTCAAAGGATGCCCAGTGTCGAAACCAGAGAACCTTCAAAACACTCAATGCAACTCAAATCCAAGTCTTTGAGTAATTGATCTAAGCCAGACTCAAAGTGTGTGTGTGCAAAAGTTCCTTTGAAGATTCATCCTTAGGTAAACCAACTCAATGATTTTGTTTCAAAGAATGGGATCGATGGGTCAAACCAACCTAGATGTCTTGATCATGCTCTGCAAATACTTCTCCGTACTCAATATGATATGGTTTTCTTTTTCTTTTCTTTCATCTTTTTTTAACACACCTACCATTTAAGGTAGCATTTCTCCTCATGGTGGTCCTAATACTCGCCCATGGGTAGCTTCACGCTTATCGGTTATAGGTGGTTTATATTTTCTTCTTTATAGACTTTTCTTTTATTTCCAACCATACCACATATCGTAACACAAGTAAGTCATGATGGACATCTAAGTAAGCGGTCATTCATCGATCTGTAATCTCTTCAACTAGTCACCTTGCCGACTACTCCGGCTTTCACTGTTAAGATCCTATAATTAAGTGCTCGCGAGTCTAGTAAAGATCAACTACTCAAAATATCGGATGAGAGTACCTCTCGCACTTATCATTTCTAAGGTTCCAACCTAGGGCAAACAATTTCATCATCGGACTAATGCTTAACTATTGAGGAAAAAACTTGAACAAGTAGGCAAAAATCAATGTCTTTATGATAAAAAATGCAGGATTGCAATCAAATAAGCCAGGGAAAACATCTTCATCATCTGCAGCATTGTCTTCTTCCTCAGCATATGGTTCTTCACTATTGGCATCCCCTATCCCCATGCAAGAAGCTTGGTTGTTGAGAAATTGGAGGACAAAGGTTTCGCGTAGGCCGGAGTTGATCATGTAGGTGGGTGGTGGAATGGAGTGGTAGTTGGGTAGAGGATTTATGTGTGTGTTGGGTTATTCTTTTTCTGGGTCGGGTATTTTATAGGAGTCAATGAGGTCCTGGATCTCATGCCTAAGGCGGGGGTGGTTTTTGATTTCGTGGCATTTTTCCTGATGGAAGTAATAGTATAGGTTTAAGTCGAAGTAGTGTGGCACATAGTTCGGAATTGGTCTAGGTTCTAAAGGTTTCAGGAGTCCTTGTCTCTTCATCTTTTCGAACACCCTTGACAATGGTCTACCAAGATTGGAGAATCGCCTATTTTTGATGGTAGCGACCTCAGCAGTAGCGGGCTTTGTCTCAAACGGCCCCCCCAAAATTCCTTCTATTATGGCCATAGAACTTTCTGTTCTCAACTTATTCCTCCTCAATATCCATAACAGTCTCACTCAACTGTCAAAAATCACCAATCAAATAGGTCATCCTCCTCAACTTACCGTAAAAAGAGGGCTTAGTACCCTTGATGATCATATTGATCTGGTCCTTCTCCGAGGGCCAAGTCTGCATCTTCAAAAACTAACTCCTCCAACGATCTACATAATCCTTGAAGCTCTCCTCCGGCTTATGTTTGGTATTCTCCAAGTCGTGAAGCGATAAGTCGATCTCCAAATCCGTGACATACTGCTTCATAAGGCCTCTGCTAACGCCCTCCAATCATCCTTGACCTTCCTCTCCAGGCCGTGATACCACACCACATGTGCCCCCTCAAGTGACATCCCAAACATCTTCTGAACCTGACGCTTCGACAGACCTACCGAACTCATCACAGAAACATACTGTCGAAGATGGACCCTCGGATCCCCCTTTCTGTTAAACTTGGCTATGTCGGGCATCTTGAACTGAGAAGGCAGCTGCTCCTCGAAATTCATTGCCTCGTAGTCTAGCAAATCCTTATGCTTACCCCTCATTTTACGGGTAACTGACTCTACCTGATCCCTGAGTTTCTGCAACTCGACCTCAGACCCGGCTACCCTTCCCGCGGTATACTCACCCATGTCATCATCAAAAATAGAGATCTCATCACTCATCATGTTCGAAGGCTCTTCACGCCTGACATTTTCAGAGCTTCATCCCCCTCCTACACGGGGCACTGCCATATTGGCCACAGCGGTGGTCAAAGCTTGCAACAGCTCGGTAATCTTAGTGAGACTAGTCTCCAGCTGATCCATACAATATCCATCGTTTTTTGATTCGCTCATGTTTGCTAACGGCATTTTGACGAGTCTTCCCCTTTCCCTAACCCAACGGGTATCTATGGTGTCTTTTCAAATCGCAAGTTAGCATGTATGTGTGAGATGCATGGAATATTTAAGCCCGTCAAGTTTTTCGTGCAAGTTGGCCCATTATCATTTTAAAGCATTCAATCATATTATTGTGAGGTGTAAACTTGTCCCAGTTGAAAAAGGCTCAACAGATTTACACTTTTGCGATAATGTGGCTAAATAACTTCAAATGGTAAGGGGCCCAAACACAATATGGCCCATCGCCATTTTAGAAGATTTTGCCCTAATTATCATAAGACACAAACTCGTCCCAGTGTAAATGGCCCAACAAGTTCACAGCTCATGACGAAAGGTCCAACTGAATCCAAATGATGATAGTCCCAAACAGAAGCATAAAGGGATGGTTTCTATTGGTTATACAACTATCGTTAACATGCGGGTTTATATGAGTATAGACAAAGGCTCTCGCCAGTGAAGGATTGCCCACAACTAGGTCTCCCCATTCAAGGGTTCAAGCGACCAAGTGAGCGAACCTTTTTTATACACTACGGTACGTGCCAATGAGTGATGATACATTAATGACTGTCAAATGGATTTCATATTGAAGATTCCCTAGAGGGAGGGTGGAGCGAACTCTCTTAAATACCCTATCCTCTTAGGTTCTTATCGCCTTGGTGACAGGAATGAACAATAGATCCTCCAAATTAGTCCATCAAGGTAAGCTATGAGTAAATCATTATCTAGATGTCTTCACATCTTTTCCTTTTTGCTACAAAAGGTAGTGAATGAAGGAAGACACCAAATCATTACCTAGCTCTAATAATGCCTTTGGTTAAACCCCTTGGTCCCAACCCACTTGTAGACACGGTTAATTAAAGAAAAAAAATCACAAACATTACAAGACATTATTTCGGGGTCGATTCTCTATCCCCAGTGGAGTCGCCAGACTGTAGGACACAAAAATCAGCGACGCTGTTCTAGGCTCGCGGCCCGGTCGGGAGTACAGAGTAGCCGTGGGGGACTAAATTGGAGAATAAAGGAGTCGCCACCCAGTGTGAACTGGGAAATGATTTAAGGCCGCACTCACCCCTCGCAAGGGAAGACCTCAAACCATTGGGTTCAAAATGGTCCCTTACTTATGCCAATTGTAATGAACAGATTTATGCAATAATATAACCGAGTCTACGCAACATACATATGCAAGGATAACTTATATCTAAGTTTGCATACATAGGAATAGAACCTATATCTAAGTTTGCATGCATAAAAGTAAATAGACATAACGGTAAGCACACAATTTCATAAACATATTAAATTGATAAATACAGAAACATAAATAAATAGTAATTGTCCAATCATAAACATTAAAGAGATATAATTAAGCTCATAATGCGAAAGAAATAACTAAATCATGCATGGAAATAACGTGCTATTTCTAATGAACCATGGATAAACACAAGATTAGATAAAACGAAATATGTGCGTTTCTCAAGTAGTACGTGGAATTGTATCCCAAGTTCAGACCGCACTACCGTTCATTCGGATTCGGCTACGGAATTTACGTCTGGTTTTCCATCCGATATACCACAAGAGATAACAAAAAATCATTCATCCCACAATAATAACGTACATGAACCAACAATACGCATGCTAAGAATTACTAATAATTAAAAAGATGAATGAGAATAAATAAAAGGGTGCCCTCAGGTCTTACCTTTCAAGTCGCCTCTTGGAAATGCGTTATGCGGCCGTCGGAAGGGTTAATGCTCTATAACTCCTTCGGTTCACTGGTTCAATGTTTTCCTTCGTCGCCTCGCTGTTTTGGGCTGTTGTTTTCTCTGTTTTTGCTGCTATTTTTGGTCGTTTTTTTTTGTTACTGTTTGCGGTATTTATGGGGTGTTTTGGATGACTATTTTTGCGGTTTTTATGGGGTTTCAGGGGTGCAGTTTGTGCGGTATTTAGGGTGTAGTTTGGGGCTGTTTGTGCGGTATTTAGGGTGCAGTTTGGTGGCTGTTTTGGCGTGAATTAGTTGGCCTGTTTAGAGGTGTATTTGGTGGCTATTTTGGCGTGAATTATGGTTCCTAGATAGGTGTGTTTCACGGAAATGGGGAAGCTCTTCTTTTTTCTTGGGCGTGAATATGCTAGGGGGTTAAGGGTTTGGTTTATGTCTCTTTTTATAGGAGTGGGCTAGGGTTTTTCTTGCATGGGAAGGAAAGAAATTATGCAATCATGGGAGGTATCTTTTAATTAGTGTGTTATAAGGAAAAGATCTATTCAATTTAGGAAAGTGATTTGTTTTAGTTTAGGAAAGAGATTTATGGGATTTGATTTGATTTATTTAATTTAGTCACGTGATTTATTTAAATTAGGAAGGTGATTTATTTGGATTTTAACATGTGTTTAATGTTTTAATTATTTGGGATTGGGTTTGGAGGCTTGTGGGCGTGTGGGATGGCTCTTTGGTGGGCTTGGGCGTGTGGGTTGGTGGTGTGTGGGCTTGTGTGTGTGGCTTGGTGTGGGTTACGGGGGCTGAGTCTAACAGTTAAAATAGAGATTAATCGAGTGAACCCGAGGCTAAGCAAACGAATGAAATCTGACAAGTTATTGATTTTTTGAATTTTCCCTTCCGACGTCTGTTTCCCGTGACTTTCGCAACTTAAAGGGTAGTGCCTCCATATGAGGCTTATCATCGAGCCTTATGCAAAAATGTAGTGCCTACAGCGGTACTGAAATTAACAAACATATTGGAATTAAAGCATACATTGAGGAAGTTTCAAAAGAAAGCGGCGAAGCAGTTCCGCAGATGGAGGAAAAAGAAGCAAAGGAAAAAGATCGAGAAAGATTAACTCAACCTCCACCTTTTCCACAGCGTCTCCAGAAAAACAAACTGAATAAACAGTTTGCTCGTTTCTTGGAGGTCTTCAAAAAGCTGTATATCAACATTCCATTTGCAGAAGCTTTGGAAGAAATGCCTAGCTATGTTAAATTCATGAAAGATATTCTTTCATGAAAATGGAGATTTGGAGATTACGAGACAGTAGCATTGACAGAAGAATGGAACGCCATCATTCAGAGGAAACTTCCCCCAAAGTTGAAAGATCCTGGCAGTTTCACTGTCTCATGCACCATTTGAGAACCTTACATCGGTAAAGCTTTGTGTGATTTAGGTGCTAGTGTTAATTTGATGCCTTTTTCGATTTACATGAAACTGCAGATTGGAGAAGCAATGCCCACCTAAGGAACCAAATGAATGAGCAATGTCAAGCCATTACTTTGAAAAGCGGTACTGAAATCAACAAAGATGTTGGAATCAAGGTATCCAAAGAAGAAGTTCCAAAAGAAGCAGAGCAACAGATGGAGGAAAAAGAAGCAAAGGAAAAAGAACCAGAAAGAATCACTCCACCTCCACATTTTCCACAGCGACTTCCAAAAAACAAACTGGACAAGTAGTTTGCTCGATTCCTGGAGGTATTCAAAAAGTTGCATATCAACATCCCATTTGCAGAAGCATTGAAAGAAATGCCCAGTTATGTCAAATTTATGAAAGACATTCTTTCACGAAAACAGAGATTGGGAGACTACGAGACAGTAGCATTGACGGAAGAATGCAGTGCCATTATTCAGAGGAAACTTCCCCCGAAGTTGAATGATCCTGGAAGTTTCACAGTTCCATGTACCATTGGAGAACATTATATCGGTAAGGCTTTATGTGATTTAGGTTCTAGTGTTAACTTGATGCCTTTTTTCTATTTACAGGAAACTGCAGATTGGAGAAGCAATGCCTACCTCAGTCTCGTTGCAACTTGATGATCGAACACTAGCATTTCCAATAGGTGTTGTTGAAGATGTGCTTGTCAAAGTTGACAAACTGATTCTCCCAGCAGATTTCATCATCCTTGACATGGAAGAAGACAAAGAAGTACCTATCATTCTTGGCTACAGGTAAAATTGTGATTGATGTGCAAAAAGGAGAACTGACCATGAAAGTGCAGGACCAATAAGTTACCTTTAATATTTTCAAAGCCATGAAATTCCCGAGTGATGAAAAGGAAGAAGAATGCTTCAGAGTTGATGTTTTTGATAGTATCGTTCAGGATATTGAGCCAAATCCCACGGATACACTCGAAGCTTACATCACCAGCATGACTGACAGCGAGCTAGATGCTGAAATCGTGGAATGTATCAACTACCTTGAAAAACCATTCTGATTCAAATCAACACCACCAGTTGAAATCTTGGAACTGCCAAAGAAAGATCGAATAAAGCCTTTGATTGAAGAACCACCACAGCTGGAGCTGAAGTTACTTCCGAGCCATCTCAGGAATGCATTTCTTGGAAACTCTTCTGAATTACCTGTTATTATTTCTTCTTCACTTAACATTGGAGCAGAAAGAAAAGTTACTGAGAGTATTGCGAGAGCACAAAAGAGCCATTGGCTGGACTATAGTAGACATTCGAGGCATTAGTCCTTCATTTTGCAAGCACAAGATTCTGATGAATGATGAGTACAAACCCACAGTGGAGCATCAACGGAGACTCAATCCAATCATGAAGGAAGTCGTAAAGAAAGAAATAATCAAATGGTTGGATGCTGGCATCATTACCCCATCTCAGATAGCAGTTGAGTGAGTCTTATGCAGTGTGTACCAAAGAAAGGAGGAATTACTGTGGTTACCAATGAAAAGAACGAGCTAATCCCAATAAGAACGATGACTGGATGGAGAGTATGCATGGACTACAGGAAGCTGAACAAAGCCATGAGAAATGACCATTTTCCGCTACCATTCATTGACCAGATGTTAGATGGACTGGCAAGACATGAGTTCTATTACTTTATAGATGGATATTTAGGGTACAATCAGATTGCCATCGCACCAGAAGACCAGGAGAAAACTACCTTTACATGTCCCTATGGTACTTTTGCTTTCCGCAGGATGCCATTTGGATTATGTAATGCCCCTGCTACATTTCAGCGTTGCATGATGGCCATCTTCTAAGACATGTTGGAGCAGAGTATGGAGGTTTTTATGGATGACTTTTCTGTGTTTGCAGATTCTTTTAACCACTCCTTTCAAAATTTGGAACATGTGTTACAAAGGTGCGAAGATACAAACCTGGTGCTCAATTGGGAGAAATGCCATTTCATGGTACAAGAGGGCATTGTTCTTGGACACCGAATCTCACAAAAAGGAATCGTGGTAGACAAAGAAAAGATTGAAACAATTGAAAAACTACCTCCACCGACATCTGTCAAAGGGATTCAGAGCTTTCTCAGACATGCAGGTTTTTACAGGAGATTTATCAAAGACTTTTCCAAGATTACTAAACCTCTGTGTAATCTTCTGGAGAAGGATGTGCCTTTCAACTTCACCAAAGAATGCCAGGAAGCTTTTGAGATCTTAAAACAGAAGCTGATTTCTGCCCCAATCATTGTAGTACCAGATTGGACCCTTCCATTTGAAGTGAAGTGTGATGCTAGTGATTTTGCTGTAAGTGCAGTTTTGGGACAACGCAAAGCAAAAATTTTCCACACCATTTACTACTCCAGCAGAACTTTAAATGAAGCTCAACTCAACTACACAACCACTGAAAAGGAGTTGCTCGCAGTTGTCAAAGCTTTTGACAAATTTCGCTCCTATCTGCTGGGTCCCAAAGTGGTGGTCTACACATATAGTTCAGCAATCAAATACTTGATCACGAAGAAAGATGCCAAACCCAGATTGATCCGTTGGATAATTCTTCTTCAAGAATTTGACTTGGAGATTCGAGACAGGAAAGTGACAGAAAACCAAGTGGCAGATAATCTATCGAGGCTCGAGAATAGAGAAACAGCTGGGAAAGATCTGTCAATCGAAGAAACTTTTCCAGATGAATAGTTGTTTGCCATGAAACAGCAAGATGCCCTTTGGTATGCTGACTATGTCAACTACATTATGTCAGGAAAATGGCAGTTGGAATGGAAAACTCAGCAACGGAAGAATTTCTTCAAAGAAGTCAAGCACTATGTCTGGGATGAGCCGTACCTGTTCAAACGGTGTGCTGATCAATTATTGAGACGGTGTGTTCCACAAGATGAGGTCAATAGTGTTTTGCAGGACTGTCATTCATCACGATACGGCGGACACTTCAGCGGAAATAAAACTGCAGCCAAAGTCCTACAATCAGGTTTGTTCTAGCCCACTCTTTTTAAAGATGCTTATCTTTTTGCTCTTCAATGTGACAGGTGCCAGAGAACGGGGAATATTTCCAGGAGAAATGAAAGACCATTGCAAAAAATTCTGGAAGTGGAGATATTCGATGTGTGGGGTATTGATTTTATGGGACCCTTTGTTCTATCATTCGGAAACATGTACATCCTGGTTGCTGTAGACTACGTCTCCAAATAGGTCGAAGCAATTGCACTACCATCCAATGATTCAAAAGTGGTGATCAAATTCCTGAAAAAGAACATTTTCACTCGGTTCAGAACACCTCGGGCAATTATCAGTGATGGTGGCACACATTTTTACAACAGATACTTCGATGCACTCCTATCCAAATACGGAGTTACTCACAAGGTTGCCACTGCTTACCATCCATAGTCAAATGGACATGTTGAGGTTTCAAACAGGGAGATCAAAATAATCCTAGAGAGAACCGTTGGATCAACAAGGAAAGAATGGTCTACAAAACTAGATGATGCATTATGGGCCTACCGAACAGCTTACAAGACACCCATTGGTATGTCCCCATATCGATTGGTGTTTGGGAAAGCATGCCATCTGCCAGTTGAGCTTGAGTACAAGGCATACTGGGCACTAAAGAAGTTGAATCTTGATCCACAAGCTGCAGGAGAGAAAAGACTCCACCAACTCAATGAATTTGAGGAATTTCACTTACAGGCTTATGAGAATGCCAGATTGTACAAAGAAAAGACGAAGAAATGACATGATCGAAAAATAGTGCACATACAGTTGGAACCAAGGCAGCAAGTGTTGTTGTAAAATTCACGGTTGAAACTTTTCCCTGGAAAGTTGAAATCAATGTGGTCAGGTCCATTTGTGATCACTCGGGTTTTTCCATATGGAGCTGTTGAGTTACTAGATCCCAACACCAACGAAACATTCAAGGTTAACAGTTAGCGTGTAAAGCACTACTGGGGAGAATCATTTGAGCGACAAAAAGAAAGTGTCACATTTTCAGATCCAGCCTAACATTCGAGAAGTCACGTCTAGCTGACGACTCTAAACCTAGCGCTCGCAGGGAGGCAACCCATGAAATTTGTGTATATATTGTGATTTGGTGTGATTTCATTTGGTGTTTTTAGTTTTCGCAGGTTAATTCATTTCAGGATGGAAGAAGTTCTCGCAAATCTTCACAAGCAATTTCCTTCTCTCCCTTAAAAATCTCTGATGAAAGTCTACAAAGCTCACTTGGAATGGATAAACTACTGATGATCAAAGGTATTCCTAATGACATTCGTTGGGTAATTGAAGCACGGGTCCGATTAGCAGGTGAGTATTCTGATTCTTGTAATTCTTATTTGCCTGGAATTGGAAGAAGCACCAATGCAAAGAAACGTAGAGCTAAGCAAATGGGTGTTTGTTACAAATGTGCAGGCTAGAATTGCAATACTCGTTGTCGTTCTTTAGGAATGGTGTCTGATAATTGCAAAGACAAAATTAAATTCATTAGGGATGGCTTGAGTAAGGAGTCTTTAGATAATATATCTTCAAATCTTGAGACGCATCCCAGTGGATATGTTCATATAGTCATTCACAAATTACATACATAATTCCAAAAAGAAAGACAACAGTTAAGTCTCGGAATCTGACTCAAAAAGACCTTGTTTGCCAATTTATAAGAAAATTGGATGGGAAGCTTGTCCCTGACGCATAGACGTCAATCAAGCCGCTACGTTTCTTGTAAATATTATATCTCTTTGTCTTTGCCTAATAATTGTAATTTGTTTAGTTGTTTTCTTTTATTTTCTCTGATATGATCCATACCTTTTTTAATATCACGATTTATTTTACTATTAACTAATAATTGTCATTTGGCAGGTACTAGTGCTATTATTTTACTCACCATTTTCAGGTGTTATAAATTCAACTCATCATTGCAATTTTGAATACATCCAGAGTAAAACATGGAAGCCACTACAAGAAGACGAGTTGAAAACATCTGTGTGTTTTGCAGTTTAGTGTTGGTACTAAGCCACACTACGTAGAAGCAACACATGAATTGGGTCGAGTCTTAGCTGCAAGGAATATGCACTTAGTATATGGCGGACGAAAACTTGGACTTATTGGGATCGTTTCAAAAGCTGTACAGGAGGGAGGTAGTCAAGTTTTGGGAATCATTCCAAAACCCTTGGCGGAGGCAAATCTTATTGGACAATCAAACGGAGAGGAACTGATCGTGCTAGATATGTCTGAACGATTGGTAATAATGATTAATCGTGCTGATGCTTTTATTACTTTGCCAGGTGGTTTTGGTACATTGGAGGAAATTTTTACAGTGTTATCTTGGGCGAACCTGAACATACACCAGAAACCTCTTGGACTGTACAACGTTGAAGGATTTTATGATTTTCTTTGTGTGTTTCTTGATGATGCCCGGAGAAATGGGTTCGTGTCAAAACCTATGAAAGAACTCATGTTTACTGCCAGAACTGCTCCATCTAATTGACCAAATCTTAGCTTATGAACCACAAATTGACCATATCCTTTCAAAGATAAATTGGTCCGAGGACGATCGTGGTAAGAGGCGTCGGATTAATCTGGATCTTAACCTTTAATTTCCTGTAGAATTTCAGCAAACCAGATATTATCTTCTAAACTCTTCTTCTACTGTTTAAGACATTGGGGACAATGTCTCATTTAGGTTTGGGGTAGAGAATTAGTTTATCAGTACCTTGTTTTTAGTTTGTGTGTTGTTTTTATTTTTAGTCCAAAATTTATCGAAAAATACAAAAAAATTGAAATTTTTTTAAAAATTACAAAAATATTGTGTTTTTATGTTTTTATTTTGACTAAAAAGGTGAAATTGGTAAGAGATAGCTGTGTAATGAAATTTCACTCCTGAGACGTATCTCAAACCATTTTTGAAACAAGTTAATTTTTGTTTATTTCATTTTAAATTATTTAATTTGTAAATTCTCCATAAAACTGACTAAAATGGATCTTCATATGCTCAGTTGGCAGGTATTATCAACATGCATGGTAACATACGGACATGAGCTAAAATTGAAAAGTTTGTAATATTCTGTGCTCTAGTTTAATTGGAGGAAGCATCTCAAAAAGAGATGGAAAAAAAAAACGTCTGAGATGCGAGTTATTAAGTCCGTAGGGGTGTTTTTACACTTAATGCCCTAAAACCAACTGGTTTGGGAGTCACTGGCCCAAAGCTCGCTACATGGATCAAAGATGCTGCAAATATATATATATATATATATATATATATATATATATATATGAAGTCTGAGTAATTAAGTCTGTAGGGGTGTCTTAACACCTGGTGCCCTAAAGCCAACTGGTTTGGGAGCCACCGACCCAACACTCGCTACATAGATTGAAGATATTGTATATAAATAAATAAATAAATCAAAAATCAAAGAAAAAATCAAAAAAATCAAAAAAATTATTCCATTTCTACAAAAATATGTGAATTCTGATAAAACTTTAGGACAAAAATATTACTCTCTTATCAACTGCACTTGTGACTATTGTGGGCAAAAATGAGTTGATTAATATTTTGTTGGCTATGCATATAGAGAATGGTAAATATAATCAGATAATTTACTTATTCAGTAATTTAGAAAGAAACAAAACAACTAGTAACTTGGAGTAGAAGTTTCACCTGATTAGTCACTAAATTCTTTATTTTCTTTTCGCTTGTCTTTTTGCTTTTGTTTGAATTAGTTTCACTCCCTTTTTACTTTTGTAAAATGTTTGTGGGTATCATTACTGTAAACACTCACGAGACTACAACTCGTCCACTAGGGACACTTAGGGGTTTAAAGGCTTGTTGCATACGCTAAATGCAACCTTGATCCCTACGAAAGTGGCTTAGTTAAATCTTATTATGTTATTTTATTTTATGTTTTGCTCGAGGACTAGCAAAATGTTAGGTTTGGGGGTGTGATGAGTGGTAAATGTATCACTATTTCCCACTCATTTGACCTAATATTTTGTAAAGTTTCTTGAGTTTTGTGAATATTTTGATGTGTTTTGTGTTATTTTGTAGATAAATAAAGTTTCAGGACTCTCTGGAGGTGATTGTGGCCAAAATAGTGAAAAACAGACAAAATGGCATTTTCGTCATTTTGCGTATTGCGACACGCAAGCCTTTGAAGTCAACGTGTCCATGTGTCAGATTCTGAGAAGTTTGACTTTCCTAACGTGCGCCGTGCCACATGTCACCATCACAGTCGATCTTCTAACGTGCACCGTGCCACGTGTCATCATCCTACGGTGCCGACAATCGCCATCACCAAGTGTCATCCACGTGTCTGCCACGTCATCATCCATATAATCGGTTGACCAAGTCAAAGTGCCACATCATCGCCACATCATCATCAACCAATCACAGCGTGCCACGTGTCACAATCTTATGGTGCCGACAATCCCTTTCGCCACGTCAGCGCCAAGTCAGCACAATTATTGAATCAAATTATCCGCAATCGCCACATCAGCAGATAAGAATCTGAACCGGCCAATCACGTGTTGACACGTCATCGCGTCGCGACGCAAGAACAAACTTGTCGTCGCGACGCTGGGAGTTTATTGGGGCCTATAAATAGAGCTCGAAATTTCAGTTTCAGATGTACCTTCCTCTCTGAATTCTCTGATGTAAATATGGAGTTTTCTATCTAGTTTCTTTTAAATTTTAGTTTTGTAATTAATTTTAATTTTTGTCTGTAATAATAGTAATTTACTTTTTTACTTTTACAGTTTTTACTATTCAACCATGAGGAGGTAACTTCCCCCTGCTAGGGTGAAAGGTAATTCTTTTACTATTTCTATTTAGATTAATCTCCCTTAAATATAATATATTCACTATTTAAAATTTGACTTAATGAGGATACCGCTATATTGGTCGGTTGGTAATTCATTTTAAACTGGTTTAAACCCGACTAAGTAAGAATACCGCCAGATTGGTCGGTTGGCAATTAAATTTTCTTACCGCCTATATGGCAGGTTTATTTTGGTTCCGCCTTTATAGCTGGTTGGACTTAATTTGACTTAATCAGGTTACCGCCTATATGGCTGGTTGGTAAAATAATCACAAGTTAATATATTATATTAAGGGAGATATCTAAATAGTAAATAGTAAAAGTTGATCCTTTTACCTTAGCATTTTATTTTATTGTAATTTACTTTTCAGCTTTTACTTTACCTCAATTACTTTTCAGCATTCTTATTTTATGTCTTTTACTTTTAAGTTTTTACTAGCCCTAGTTATGTGTCGTAACTAAGTTAGTTATTTGGGGTTGTGATGAATTTTAATATCACCGGTTTATAATGGGTTATTTTATAGTTTGGGTAATTTAAAGGTTTACTTATTAATTCTTAAGCTTAATGCGTCTTGTTAATTGGCCACTAATAAGTTCATGTAACCATCTCTCTGAGGAATCGACACCCCAGCTATACTGTGATAACCGCAAGTTTTTTTTTTGGGCGTAATCAGCTGGCATCATCTACCCCATCTGTGACAGCACTTGGGTGAGTCCTATGCAATGTGTGCCAAAGAAATGAGGAATTATTGTAGTCATAAAGAAAAGAACGAGCTGATACCAACAAGAATGGTCACTGGATGAAGAGTATGCATGGACTACATAAAGCTGAACAAAGCAACAAGAAAATATCATTTTCCGCTGCCATTCACTGACCAGATGCTAGGTAGACTGGCGGGACATGAGTTCTATTATTTTCTGGACAGATACTCGGGGTACAATCAGATTGCCATCGCCCCAAAATATCATGAGAATACCACTTTTAAATGTCTGTATGGTACTTTTGCATTATGTAGAATGTCATTTGGACTAGGGGTGTGCATCAGTCGGTTCGGTCGGTTAATCCTTGATTTTTTAACCGTAACCGAAATTTTCAGTTAAATAAAAGTGTGACTGATTTAACCAATTTATGATACATAACCATTAACCAATTAACCATTATATTTCGGTCGGTTATGGTTAATTCGGTTATTAACCAATCTAATAAATTAAAATTTAATATTTTTTTCCAAATTTTAATTAGTAAAATTATATATGATGTAGGTCGGTTCTACCGACTTTTTCGGAACGTTTCAACCAGTCGAACCACTGACGCATTAATTTTTTTGGATCACTAATTCGATCATATATCTATTTATAAAAATACTGATTCTAACTTCTAACTAACATTTGATTAAATATATCTATATTTAATTACATGCGAGAGAAATATTTTTTAAACCCTCGATGATTGTCACGGCCTCAGATTTCTTTCAAAACAACATGTTATAAATTTTAAGGGTCACGCATCCATCAAGATGCAAAATCTACACATTTAAAATTTTATGTATTTTTACCTTTAAATTCTTGAGAGAAATTAAAAAGAGTCAAAACCAAGCTGTTAATGCAGCTTGTCATTTGAATTTTATTAATTTTATTTTCGGGTAGTATTATCAAATCAATATAACTACAACCAATTGAGAGTTTACATGCAGACTATCTTAACTCTAAAAAATTAAAGGATTCGCACGCGATAATATACATATATATATATATATATATATAAATATATATATGGTTTAATTTCGGTTAATCGGTCGGTTCGGTTATACGAATCTCATAACCGTAACCGAACTGAATAACCGATTTATCGAATTAACCGAACCGTAATAAAAAAATGGGTCGAAACGGTTCGGTTAATTGGTTAAAACCGATTAATGCACACCCCTAATTTGGGCTATGAAATGCTCCCACATTTCAACGTTGGATGATGGCCATCTTCTCATACATGCTGGAACAAAGTATGGAGGTTTTCATGGATGATTTCTCTGTGTTTGGAGACTTTTTCGACCACTGCTTGCAAAATTTGGAACATGTGTTACAAAGATATGAAGACACCAATCTAGTACTCAACTGGGAAAAATGCCACTTCATGGTCCAGGAAGGTATCGTCCTGGGACATCGAATCTCACAAAAGGGAATCGAGGTAGACAAAGCAAAGATAGAGACAATTGAAAAACTAGCTCCACCAACAATTGTCAAAGGGATTCGGAGTTTTCTCAGACATGCAGGCTTTACAGGAGATTTATCAAACACTTCTCAAAGATTGCTTAACCTATGTGTAATCTTCTGGAGAAAGATGTGCCTTTCAACTTCACCAAAGAATGCCACGAAGCATTTTGAGATCTTAAAACATAAGCTGATATATGCCCCCATCATAGTAGTATCAGACTGGACCCTTCCATTTGAGGTGATGTGCGATGCTAGTGATTTTACTGTAGGTGCAGTTTTGGGACAATGCAAAGAAAAAATTTTCCATTTCATTTACTACTTCAGCAGAACTCTGAATAAAGCTTAACTCAACTATACAACCACTGAAAATGAGTTGCTTGCAGTTGTGTTCGCTTTTGATAAATTCCGCTCTTACCTGCTGGGTCCCAAAGTGGTCGTCTACACAGATCATTCAACAATCAAATACCTGATCGTAAAGAGAGATGCCAAAGCCAGATTGATCCGTTGGGTGCTTCTGTTGCAAGAATTTGACGTGGAGATCAGAGACAGTAAAAAGAACGGAAACCAAGTGGCAGATCACTTATCAAGGCTCGAAAATGGAGAAACAGCTGGTAATCAACCGACAATCAAAGAAACTTTTCCAGATGAACAGCTGTTTGCCATAAAACAATATGATGTCCCTTCGTATGCTGACTATGTCAACTAAATAATATCTGGAAAATGGCCGTTGGAATGGACTCATCAGCAACGAAAGAAGTTCTTCAAAGAAGTCAAACATTATGTCTGGGATGACCCGTACCAGTTAAAATGATGTACTGATCAATTACGGAGTCGTTGTGTTCCATAGGAAGAGGTCAATAGTGTTCTACAACATTGTCATTCATCACCATACGGTGGAAACTTAGCAGGAATAAAACTGCAGCCAAAGTCCTTCAATCAAGTTTGTTCTGGCCCACTCTTTTTAAAGATGCTTACTTATTTTCTCTTCAATGTGACTGTAGACACTTGCATTTTTGCATGAAAGCCCAATGATGAGCCTCGTATGGAGGCATTACCCGATAAGTTGCGGAAGTCGCGGGAAACGGACGTCGGAAGGAAAAAATTTAAAAATAAATACATCAATAAATTTAACTCGCTAATTGGCCTCGGGTTCACCCGATTAATCTCTGTTTTAAAATATTATGCCTCGGCCCAAAACCCCCGCACCCATCCAAAGCCCATTCCGCCCAAGCCCAATCCAAAAAAAATTAAAACATTTAAAACACATGTCACAAATTAAATTAAATCCAATTAAATTAAATCAAATCCAATTAAAATCAAAACAAATCTCATTCCTACATTAAATAAATCCATTTCCTAAACTAAATAAATCACCTCCCAAATCAAAGATATTCCCCACCAAAAATACACAAATTCTTTCCTAAATAATTTGATTAAATATACCCCCACCAAAATTACATGATTTATTTCCCTTAATAACTTAATGTATCCCTTTATTACTTGATTCATTTCCTTCTTGAAAACCCAGGCACAAGGAAACCCTAATACACCATTCTGAAAACATGACATATCTCAAACCTTTCTCCCTAGACTTTCTGATTTCACGGCAAACAAAAGAAATAAACCCAAAAGCCGAAAGCAACAAGAAACAAAAATGATAAAAACGTGCAGTCTCTCCCCTCCTTGGACTCTCATACACAGAAAACCCTAAAAAAACCGTCACGCAGCCCCCTCACAAGACAACAAACGCACAGCTCCCCACTCCTTCATGTAACACTAATAAACAGACACCACTCAGCCCATTCTCTCATCACCACCGCACACTCACACAACAAATAACCATACACGCCACTTACAAAAGACAAACAAAAACCTGCCGCACTCACAATAAACCTTAGCCACACGCCTCTCATCTCTCTCTCCTTTAAAGACTCACGCACCAACAAATCAAAAAATAAGCCCTCAACGCAAGCCAAGCCAAGTGTTGGAAAGTTATGACCCATAGCATCACTATTTGTACAGATCATGGTGTTGTTGTACAAATTAACTATGTGACAAATGAGATTGCACTTTTATCATTTGTGATTAGATCACCAAGATGTATAAATGATAGGAGGTCCCTATGATTTGTTCCTGGATTGAGATGATATGAGACAATATCAATCCACGAATGATAAATCATTAAACATCCCTAGTCATATTATTATCGAGATTGGACATCGATAATGCGTAAAAGACTAGTATAGCACTTGTGCGCGTTGTGAGGGCACAACAACATAGTTCTCATATATTTGGGTATAGGATACTCATTCAAGTGTAATAGGAAGTTGTGTTTTACCGATGGTATGGGAAACAGCTTCGCTCTGGATAGACCCCTCGGAACTCCATTGGTAGTATGACTATGTGTCTATGGAAGTCCGAAATCAGGGTAGGTGTATTTGGTCTTAACCTGAGACTTGCACCGCTAATACTTTCGACAATCAATATACTTTGGTTTTGGTCGTCCAGGGCTTTAACAGGTTCTGTGTACGCCTCTACTGGGTATATTGAGAATCGTAGTGTGTTGGGTGTGATGTCAAGACAGAAGTATCACTCCAGTCATATGGAGATGATGATCGCGTAGGGATACAGAACTGGTTCTCTAAAGGGTTGCAACCATCGGGATAATATGACTTGGTCATGATTATCCGATAATATAGAGACTAGTTGCTAGTAATCCGATATATGTTTCGTACGGGGCAGACATTGTACCAGCCCCAGGCCTTGCATGTGATCATCCGATACTGGATCAAAATACAAAATACTATGTATACTACGCCTGATGTAGATCGCTTATTCCTGTAAGCATGTTTCTGGAGAATTGGGTAGGCATGGCGTTTTTCTAGAAGCCAACCTTGTCTTGTAAATCAGTACAACGTAGTACTAGGTACTTACGTGTTCGGATAGTCCGACGACCGAATTTACTGCCAACATATCCAGGGATTTCATAAGTCGCTTCCCAAGATTCACCGATGACGTATGACTCGCACTTTAATTAATCTGGGATTAATTAGATGAGAGAGAAAATTAATCTGGGATTAATTGCGGAGATATTTTATCTGGGATAAAATATCATTTAAAGAGAAAGAACGATTAATTTGGAATTAATCGATTAAAATAATAGATTTGATATATTATACGAAATTAGATTTCGATGCTGAATTGAAATTAGATTTTAATTCGGGCGAATGAGTTAATTTAGAATTAATTTGTTAGCAACATGAATAATGATTTCGCTAGGCATAATCATTTAATTACGTTGCAACGGAAAATTCGTTAATTTGGAATTAGCGAACCCGAGCCTGGGATTGTTTGCGAGCGCATTCGAATTTCGAATTCGAGTGCGGCACGCAAGTAAAATCATGCGTCAAATCGCTAGTCGCATCTAGCGTCCCATCATTTGTCAATCAAGTGCTAGATGTCTTTCACTTTGAGTGATTGACACCAATCACTATTCATTGATTGATGGGAGTTGATGTTGGTGGTTGGAGCCTTAATGGCTTGACTTTTTGGAAAAGGCAAAATTGTATATTTTATTTGTTTTTTGGAAAACAAATATCTATTACAATTTTTGGTAACAACCATCTCTCTCTCTTCACTTTCTTTTCATCTCTCTCACGCCCATTTGGGCATTTCTTCTTCTGTTTTTTCTGGGCAAAAACCGAGAATGAAGGGAAGCAAAGTGTGATGTTTTTTAGGCAAAAAAATCAAGAGCTAGCACTCAAAGAGACATGCGAAGGTGATAGGGAAACCCACTCGTGAGTTTGGAATCACCATGACAAAGCTTGGAGCTTGGATTCTTGAAGATGGTCGAATTATGGAGGACATGAAACAGTGGACTGCCGTGAGCCGTTGGAGGGCAGAAAATTGATTTTTGTTGTCCACCGCATCACTCAACCGCTCGATGTAAGTATTCCGCAACTTCCTCGATTGTATTCACATGTGTTTTTATGCTTTATATTCGATCCTTGGGACCGTAGAACTCTAACAATGGTATCAGAGTGTTGTTAAAAGCATGAAACTTGATTTATGGTTAAAATTGGGTAAAATGTATTTGAACATGATTTGTTGAAATTGGATGATTGAATATGCTTAAATGTTGTTTAATTGAAGATTGATTGGATCAATTTGAAGAAAAATGGTTTGGAACAATTTTACCAAAAATTCTAAGCTTGGCCGAGAATATGAATGCCCCAAATTGTCTTGGATTTTTGATTTTTGATTCATTGGATGAGTTGGAATCATTCGGGAATGTGGATTTAATGTTGATTTGGATTTAATTGGATTGAATTTGAATTGGACATAAAATTCCCCTCCAAAGCCGAGACTATATAAGCATGAATGGGTTTGACCCAAGTTGACCAAAAGTCCACGCCTTAAGAAATTAAATAAAAGCCCATTGGACCTTAATTAAATTAACGTTGGACGTTAATCGAGCTTTGAGACCCGTAACGATTAAATTTGGAATTCAAGTCGTAAAGGTTTATTAATAAGTTTAGTATTTAATTTGGAATTAAATAGTGAATTAATATTAAATACAAATTGAATTGGATTTAATTTTGTAGTTTAATTTAATTCAAGAATTCGTACTTTGAAAACTTATTCGCAAAACGAGTTTGACTCGCGCAAAATCAAATCGTTGTTTGAACATTGGATGGTCACTAATTATCAGATTAATTAATTTGATTAGATTGATTGATAACATGCTTGTGTGAATACGTGGTTGCGATGCATGAATAATGTATATCAGATGGATATTAGATGGGGTGGGGCAATTTTAGATATTATTGTAATAAATTTAGAATTTATTAATTGGATCTGCGTGTCCAGCCTTATTACCTCCTTACTATTTGTATTCTCTTCTCACCTATTCCCCTCAATGTAAATGAGGTTTCTTTAGAAGTGTAGTGTAACGGGTAGAAGCAAATACTTGTGCTAGTGGGAGAGAGGAAAAAATTGATAATTTGTTCTAGGAACAATGTTTAAATATCCATCCGCATATCATTATTATTTTTTTATACGCGCTTTATTATTTATTTAGAATGCATGTTTAAGGGTGTATGATGATAAGACCTTAACAAAGATAATAAATTGGTTGCCAATTTGCACGCGAAAACCCTCACAAAATATTAAGAGTTTTTCCTTCCATTGAGTGATTCTTACTCAAGATCCGAGACTGGCATTGGTTTGTTGGCCAAAGTCAAGACCTTTGTCCGTCGAAGATGTGTTTGAATCACGAAAGCTTTGTTCCATATTGGTGTCTTGTCCAAGTTGTGGTTTGTTGGCCAAAGTCAAGACACTTCTTGTCCATCGACATTGATTACGAAGCTTTCCATGGTCAATGGGTTCCGCTTAACTGGGATCACTAAGTTTGTTGTGTCAAAGCCAAGGCTTAGTTGATTCAGAAGAAAAAGGTTAGGTAATATATTGGATATATTGGCATATATAAGATATATGTTTCAGACTTGGATGTCCCCCTACTGGATCTAGGAATTGGAATGGATCCAATTGATCTTAGAGATCTACCTAGTTAATTATCATACAATTTGTTGGCCAAAGTCAAGATTGTGTGATATTTAACGGGATCCTAGCCCACTAGGAAACACGGTTTCCCGAGTACTCGACAGAGGGTTAGAGGCTCGCTGAAAAATAGTGGGAGGCAAGAATTAAATTTGCAATATTCGTTTAATTACTTGCCATATGCGCTCAATCAAATATCATTCGTCAAATATATTAAATGTTAGTTGGACTAATATTTAAAATGTTGTTTTAAATTAACAGTTGGACTGTATTCAAACAATTCAATTATAATTGATTAATAGTTGGACTATAGTAATCATCATATAAATAGTACGAAATCATTGATTAAATAGTTAGACTATTATAATCAAGATAAAATTGAAAGATTAACATTTAAAACATAATCCTTGGGAAAATGTATTTAAATGGTTTAATTTTCAAATTGGGAATAAAGTTTCAGGATGGTCCTGGAAACTAATAAGTTATTTTATTTGATAAAATAACATATTAGGCCTTAGTCCGGAGTTAAGCGAATAGTAGAGCATGATCTTTGGAAGATTCATATGATGATAACTTTAGTGCTTAATCCATTAAGCTTGCCAAAAAAATTCCTTAATTTCTTAATCAGAACTAAGGATTAGATCCTTAAAGTATGATAAAGAAATTGAAGGATCTTCATAAATCTATACTTAGATTTTAGAAGTATAAAATTGCAATAATAAATTCTTGGAGAATTAATGGCTATTCTCAATGAGACAAAGTCAAAGTTTGCAATAAGGCAAGTAGCGCAAGGCGCACCTTATTTCGATATTCTAGAAGGCCAAGGCTTGGCCAAAGGTTACTGGAATGTGGAAAAAGGGCAAAGGCAAAATCATTATAATCTTCTGGGAAGATAAAGGACATATCCCAAAATGTCTGCCTAAATTGTGGCAAATGGGATCGCTGAAGCATGACTGCTGTTTGGACAAAGCAGACATGAAGGAATTGAAGACGACCAAGGCTCTGACTTCAGATATGTTTGTCATAATTATGTTCATTACTAGTATTAAAATTGGATTTTAAATACTTAGTGTGGTACATACAATATATATACTGATATTCAGAATCTGCTTTGAACAGGATACTGACTTCGTTGAGATTTAATCTGTGAATCGGAAACGGGATGAAAGTCGTTGTTTTAACCGTAGATACCTAAGTTTAGGAACTACCCTTAGGGTGTGTACCTAAGTTTGGAAACTGTTATAATGTAACTAGTTTGACTAGAAACATTATCTCTGTATCAGTGTATAATCCGTTGCGGATGTACCTTTATATCCTAGAACACTAAAGTGTTTTATTTTATAAAGATGATATTGAGATAATCACATTAGATGTGAATGACAGTATTTATATATTTGAATATAAATAAAATCTCTAAAGTATAACATGACAAACAAATAGCTCAAACTGATTTGATCAAAAAACTTAATTGTGGCATGTTGTCTGGGACACAATTAACAAGACTCGTATATCCGCACTTTTGAAGAGTGGGTACTAGGACATATTTGATTATATTCAAATAAAGTCTACGAATCTGGTTTATTGGGCATAGTGCCTAAAACATCTTCACTTGGTAAAAGTGTAAATGCCACCGATCTGTAAGCCCTAGTTCATAGTGAAGCAAGTGGGCCCATGTCTAGCTAGGCTAGAGGTGGATATGAATATTTCGTGACCTTTACAGATGTGGCATCGCGTTATGGTTATGTGTCTCTTTTGAAACACAAATCGGAAACTTTTAAAGTTTCGACACGAAATAGACAAACAAATCGGCTAAAGTATTATATTGTCACGGTTAGACCGTAATGGAAAATACTTAAGCAATAAGTTTCTAATATACTTGAAAGAATATAGTATTCTTTCAATGAGGACTCCTCCTGGAACACGTCATTCTGACGGTGTGTCCGAACAGAGTAACCGAATTTTGTTGGACATGATAAGGTTAATCATGAGTCGCTCTGAGCTACCATTTCCTTCAACGGATACGCATTAACAGTGCAAAACTTATTTCGAATAAGGTTCCATGAAAATTTATTTGACAGAAATCATATTAGATATGAATAGGAAAGAAACCGGGATTTCTAATTCCTGAAAATTTGGGTATGCTGGGCACATGTTTGGATGATACCAAACTAAAACTCAAATCGGATAAGTGCCCAATTTTAGGTTATCCTAGGGATACCGAAGTATAATACTTATACATCTCACAAGAGAATAATTTAATTGTTGCTCACCATGCAGTTTTCCTAAGAGGAATACTGATATGCAGTGGTGAGTGGGAGGAAAGTAAAACTCGATGAAAATTGGAGTAATACTGTTCCAGGCATCGATTCCTTAATGGAACACAAATAGTTCATCAAGGATGAAACTATACCTATAATCTTCGAATACACAAGAACCACGTAAGTCGTAGAGAGTTAGAAGACAACCTGGGGTATGGGTTTCTGATCTCACCTCATAAAGATGTTAATCTTATTGAGGAATACCAACTGACTACGTATGAGGAAGTGATATAAGGTATCGACTCCCAATTATGGCAAAGTGCCATGACATCCGAAATGGATTCCATGTATATCAACCAGTTTGAACACTAGTTGATGTACCGCAAGGCATTGTGCTTATTGGTACTATATGAGTCTTCAAGGAAGACATACATGGAAGGCAACATACCAACGTACTAAGCTAGACATGTAGCGAAAATGTATCGTTATCAACATTGCGTCGATTACAATGAAACCTTTTACCTGTTGCCTCGGTAAATCCATTTGGATAATGCTTGCTAATGCTGCATGTTTCATTTATGAAATATGTCAACTTAACGGGAAAATCGCTTTCCTGAAAAGGAAACCTTTTGGAGGATGTTTACAACATCCTGACGGTTTTGTCGTACCAAGACTAGCAAACAAGCTTTGCAGGTTATTAGAAATATGTTTGGATTGAAGCAACCATTAAGTTCTTAGAATTACCATTTTGATGTAATCATAATAGTTTATGATTTAATTCAAAACGAAATGATCTTGTGTATATAAGGAGGTTAGTGGGAGCGCACTGACAATAAATGTCCTATAAATAATGATAATATGTCATTTCTTGGAAATGACATTCCCATAAAGTAAATCGGTGAAAGCTTGGCTTTCATGAAAACTCTCCGAGAAATCGTACATTGAAAAATGTACGCGCCCTGGTGTCTCATACGCTTTGAGCATATGGATTCACAATCAGGCCAATCCATGTGATGGTCACTGGATTGATGTTAAGAACATACGTTAGTATCTTAGAGGAACTAAGGATGCTGTCTTAAACAAAGAGAAAGAAAACTTGAAGTGATTGGGTTCACTGCTGCAAGTTTCCTAAACCGATTATAACGACTATTAGTCGTAACAAACGGTACTATAAAGTTTGAATAACGGAACAGTGAGCTGGAAATCTTCCAAGCAAGATACTGTTACCGAATAAACAATAAATGCGGGTTATTACTGCAGCTGAGGAAGCAATAGAAGCCATTTGGGTCGATAATAAATCTAATTAGATTAGATATAGTTTTAGCCGCTGAGCTAGGCTTCAACACAGGCTAAAGAATTAATGGTCTCATCAACGATCCAGATATATACTTCGATATTCATCTGATTCATTCAGATCATACATCGTGGCGATGTGATGATCGTATAAATCGCATCAAACGATAATCATGAACATCCGCTGACGAAAGCCTTTTCTCAACAGTTTGAGCCAACCGTACATAGTTCGGGTGTTAGACACTCGAGTGACTGGCTATAGGCTAAGTGGGAGATTGTTGGACAGTTATGACCCATAGCGTCACTGTTTGTACAGATCATGGTATTTTTGTACAAATTAACTATGTGACAAAAGAGATTGCACTCTTATCATTTGTGATTAGATCACCAAGATGTATAAATGATAGGAGGTCCCTATGATTTGTTCCTGGATTGAGATGATATGAGACAGTATTAATCCATGAAGGATAAATCATTAAACATCCCTAGTCATAGTATTATCGAGATTGGACATCGATAATGCGTAAAAGACTAGTATTACACTTGTGCGCGTTGTGAGGGCACAACGACATAGTTCTCAAATAATTGGGTATAGGATACTCATGCAAGTGTAATAGGAGGTTGTGTTTTACCGATGGTATAGGAAACAGCTTCGCTCTGGATAGACCCCTCGGAACTCCTTGGTAGTATGACTATGTGTCATGGAAGTCCGAAATCAGGGTATGTGTATTTGGTCTTAACCTGAGACTTGCACCACTAATACTTGCGACAATCAATATACTTTGGTTTTGGTCGTCCAGGGCTTTAACAGGTTCTGTGTACGCCTCTGCTGGGTATATTGAGAATCGTAGTGTGTTGGGTGTGATGTCAAGACGGAAGTATCACTCCAGTCATATGGAGATGATGATCGCATAGGGATACAAAACTGGTTCTCGAAAGGGTTGCAACCATCGGGATAATATGACTTGGTCATGATTATCCGATAATAAAGAGACTAGTTCCTAGTAATCCGATATATGCTTCGTACGGGGCAGACACTGTACCAGCCCCAGGCCTTGCATGTGATCATCCGATATTGGATCAAAATACGCAATACTATGTATACTACGCCTAATGTAGATCGCTTATTCCTGTAAGCATGTTTCTGGAGAATTGGGTAGGCATGGCGCTTTGCTAGAAGCCAACTGATTACGCCCAAAGATGACTCGCGGTTATCGCAGTATAGTTGGGGTGTCGATTCCACAGAGAGATGGTTACAGAAACTGGTTTACTTAAACAAAAACGATTAGCAATAACTAAATTAAAGAGAATATTAAATTGCGATGTAAATAAAAGATTACGAAAATTTAAAAGGATTTATTAATGGAGAGAAATAGCAAAGCGTCCGGGTCCCCTCTTGTACCTATTACTTCTATTCCGTTATTGATTCGTTTTATTACACAATTGAGGATTTCACGTCCCAAACACACAATTGGAGGATATTCAATTCTACTCAAATTAAAGTTCTAAGGTAATTATTATTTTACTTTCTCTACGTTCAAAACTCACAAGGTTATCGTTACAACCTATCCAACGACGACAATATACCCTCGGGCAATACTGCAGCAGAGGATGAACTCGCAAAACAACCTTAACCAATCTCAATCAATTTTACCAATAACACATAGAAAAAGCATGACTGAATCTATATGCCAATTAATAAAATATGGCTTTCAAATCACAATACTCAAAAGAATAACGAGAAAAATAAAATAACAATTATATTAAACGATTAAAATCATCCACGAATCAAATAACAAAAATAAAAGAATAGGGTGCAAGAGTTCGCCCTTAGCTTCGCTTGGGAGATTAGTTCCGCATGCCGAAGGAATAAATAGTAGAGAAGGATGGGAGAAACATCGTATATTTCATCATCACTACTCCCTGGATTGCTCTCGGATCCCCTGGATTGCTTCTGGTTCACGTACTGACTGCCCTTTCTCTCTTTTTTTATTTTCCGCAAACTGCCCTCAGTTTGCGCAGCCTTTATCTTCTCTTGTTCACGCAGCAGCCTCTGATTTTTGTTCAGTTTATGCACAGCAGCCTGCGCCTCTCCACTCGGCAATCTCCCTGGATTCTTGTATGCGCAGCCCTCTTGTTTTTAAATTGTTCTTATGCTGGCCGCCTGTTCATGTAACAGGGTCCCTCTTTTATACTCACGCTTTGCATCAGGACTTCATAATAACCTAAAGCAATTCATGTCTTAGCCCTTTGACTTGGTCTGCTATTGAAGCTTGGAGGATTGGCCCACGGCACTTTCTTTTATTAAATTGTGGCCCAACATTCTTCTTTAGTCTTTCACGCCTAGCCTGAAGCCTTCATTGAAAAGTCAAGATTAATTGTTGAACTTGGGCCCACATTCTTCTTTATTTCGGCTCTATCTCTCCAATTTTCTTCATTACTAAAACCGCACAATTGAAAACAAATACTAGAAGTTCACGTGAAGCATTGATAAATAGAGAAATTACTTGAATTAACTTGAATAATAAATGCTTCCTAATTCAATATAATAATAAAAATTATATAATAAAATATGAAATATAGACTTAAATATTTAACAATAAACTCGAATAAGTAATGTTTCAAAGTGCATTTTTATGCACTTATCACCAACCTTGCCTTGTAAATCAGTACAAACGTAGTACTAGGTACTTACGTGTTCGGATAGTTCGACGACCAAATTTACTGCCAACATATGTGGGGATCTCATGGGTCGCTTCCCGAAGATTCACCGATGACGTATGACTCGCACTTTAATTAATCTGGGATTAATTAGATGAGAGAGAAAAATAATCTGGGATTAATTGCGGAGATATTTTATCTGGGATAAAATATCATTTAAAGAGAGAGAACGATTAATTTGGAATTAATCGATTATAATAATATATTCGCCTGTGAGCTTGGAATCACCATGACAAAGCTTGGAGCTTGGATTCTAGAAGATGGCCGAATCATGGAGGACAGAAAACAGTGGACTTCCGTGAGCTGTTGGTGGGCAAAAATTGATTTTTATTGTCCACTACATCGCTCAACTGCTCGATGTAAGTATTCCGCAACTTCCTCAATTGTATTCACACATGTGTTTTTATGCTTTATATTCGATCCTCGGGACCGTAGAACTCCAACACCAAGATCACGCCCTTTCAAAAATAGCAGCCCCATCCCACTGACGCACAAGCAGCCCATTCAACAAACCTTAAGCGCAAACCATAAGACCAAAAAAACAATAAACATCCACTCGGCAACTTGGAAAATAAAGAAACCCTAGCTCTTTTCATCCCTGGACCCTCTCGACATAAGGAGAGATAACAAAAAAAAACATAAGACAACCCTCTGGCGACGGTCTCCTCGGCCTCTATTCTTCCACACACAAAGAGAAAACCTAAACATATCCCCTCTGGATCCTCACGCCAAAAAACAAGAATGAAACCCTAAAAGAGTCTCGGCTCCTCACATGTCTCTCTTCCATCTCTCTTCTTCCCAAGCAACAACTCTCAGCTCTTCTCGCATTCACACTCTCGGCAGAAGCAGAAAACACAAGACACTCAGTACCCTTCTCGGCAAGAACACACCAAAAACCCTAAAAACAACGTACGAGCTCTCTCTCTCTCATCTCTCACACGGCACAAACAAACAAAACAAAAACCCTAAATAGCCTCACCTCTCTCTCGATTTTGGACATTTAAGAAAATAACAAAAACCTAAAGCAGTCTTCATCTTCTTCACTGGACCGACACAGCCCACGCCAACGATAAAACCAAAGTCAGCCAAATCAACAAAATACAAAACCCTAACCAACGCATAAACACAGCAAATAACCGCAAACAACCCATCAGCCACCGAACCATCACAAGCAAACAAAACAAACTGACCAGCTCTCCACTATAAACTGCCATCATCGACCATATCAATAAACTACATCACCCAATCGTAGACTCGAAAGTAACGAATCATTCATGCATAAAGACACAAAGACACATGGTCGACAAATAGTAAACCCCAACCCCACCAAACCAAGCAACATTTTTCATCCTTCACTCGCGCTAAACATAAAACACACTCATGCAGCCACGCCAATGCAGGCTGCCCTCACCGAACAAACCAAACAAAGGCAAGCCATAGACCCAACACCCCTGACCGATACAGACAAAGCCACAAACAGTCCATAGCCACCGACCAAAACAAAACATAGCAAACCAACCAAACAATCCCTTAAACAGTGGCCGAATAACCCTCCAAACTGCCCCCAAAACAGTCCCTCAGAACAGCCCAAACTGAGTCCCTAAACAGCGAACCAGTGAACTGTGAAAACAGAGAAAATAGCGAGTGAAACAGAGAAAATAGCAAGTGGAAATAGTGAACCATAAAAACAACGGAAACATTAACCATTCCGGCGACATCCAATGCGCTCCCGGGAAGCGACTTAAAAGGTAAGACCTAAGGGCACCATTTATTATATTTTATTTTGTCGTCCTCGAAATGGCATGTTTGGTGGGTCATGAAATACGTCCAACCGGGCATGCGAAGTCCTACATTGAAAACAGCCAAATACTTTGGTCACATATTTCATTATTTGGCATTTATTTCGCGTTATTTGTCTTTTTACTATTTCACATTTAATTTGGATTTATAGTTGTTTTATTGTTCCTCATTTATTTTGTGTTATTTATCTTTCTTCATTGTTTCGCATGTTTGTCTCTTCGGTTATTTATGGTTATATGCATTATCATGTTTCATATATGTCAATATTGGGTTAGTGATTGAGTGTTCCCACTCGTGGTATATCAGATGGAAACCCTGACATAAATTCCGTAGCCGAATCCAAATGGACGGTAGTGCGGTCTGTACTTGGGATACAACACCACGTACCGCTAGGGGAAACACTCATGCATGTGTTTATGTGATTATAGATGTATTTTTTATGATCTCGTTCGAACATGTTTCCGAACGCTACTCGAACGTATACATTCGGCCTTATCCCGTTCGAACATATTTCCGAACGCTACTCGAACGCGTACAATATGTTTACCGTTCGAACGCGTTTATGAACGCTACTCGAATGCGCACACACTGGACAGGTTCCTTTATCAATTTTTTATGCTTGTTTGCCTATTTGGATATTCCTTTCTGTATCATGTGCTTAATTATCTGCCGTTATTGTTAACGTTTCTATTGTCATTGCCGCACGTCTCAAATTAACATGTTCTTAGAATTATGCATTGGTTTTCACTTATATTTATGTTTATGGGTGTGCAAACTTGTACGTCATTTGAATTTTCTTGCATAAGTTGCATAAGACTTGGTTATACTATTGCATAAATCCTTTCATTACAATCGGCATAAGTAAGGGACCATTCCGAACCCAACGGTTTGAGGTCTTCCCTTGCGAGGGGTGAGTGCGGCCTTAATTCATTTCCTAGTTCACATTGGGTGGTGACTCCATTTTTATTTATCCGATTTAGTCCCCCGCGGGCTACTTCGTACTCCCCACCGGGCTGCGAGCCCGGACAACGTCGCTGATCTCTGTGTTCTACAGTCTGGCGACTCCACTAGGGATAGAGAATCGGCCCCAAAATAATGCCTTGTAATGTTTGTGGTCTGTGCTTTGGTTTTCCAAGTCTCATATATTTTGCATCATGCATACACGCATCATGTTAACCCATGTGTCTTAAAAGCCATCATAGATATCTGTTGGGTTAGAGAAAAAGAGATTTGTCAAGAAGAGTTTAGCAAACATGGATATCAGGGAAAATGAAGCCGAGAAACAGAAAACTTTATGGCAAGAATAGAAAGACCATTGGGGGGCCTTCAGCAAAAAAAAAGAGAAAAAAAAGAAAAAAAAGAAAAAAAAAAGAAAAAAAAATTGTTTGTTTTTAGTCTTTAATAATTAGACATAAGTCCAATGATGAAATCGTTTACTTTAGGGTGAAATCTTAGAAACGATAAACTCTTGATGTGCTTTTATCTGATACTTTGAGTAGTTGATCTATGTTAGACTCGTAAGCACTTATTTATAGGTTCATAGCAGTGAAAACCTAAGTAGTTGGCAAAGTGACTAGTTGAAGAAATTGCAGGTTGATTAATGACTGTTCGCTTAGATGTCTATCCTGATTTTCTTGTGTTATGATGTGTGGTATGGTTGAAAATAAAAGAAAAGTCTCTAAAGCAAAAAAAAAAATAAACCACCTATAACCGATAAGCGTGAAGCTACCCATGGGCGAGTATTAGGACCACCATGAGGAGAAATGCTACATTAAAGGGTAGGTGTGTTGAAAAAAAATGAAAGAAAAAAAAAGAAGTTCCAAACGAAAAAAAAAATAAAGACAAAAGAGAAAGAAAACCATACCACATTGAGCACAAAAAAACAACTGCAGGCATAATTGAGACATCTAGGTTGGTTTGACTCATCGATCCCAATTTTTTGACGAAATCATTGAGTTGGCTTACCTGGGGATGAATCTGCAAAGGAACATTTGCACACACAAACACACTTTGATTCTGGCTTAGATCATTTATTCAAAGACTTGGATTTGAGTTGCATTGAATGTTTTGAAGGTTCTCTGGTTTCAATACTAGGCATTCTTTGAGGGCAATAATATCTGTAACTATTGGGACTATTTCGTAACATGTAATATAGTACGATGATATGCAATGCCACATCACGTGGTCCACCTTGACCTAGTTCAAACAGCAGAGAGCAGAAACCTAAACCAAGTCTAGGGGCGACCAGTCTACAACCTCGCGAATAAGGATATAATGGAATCTCGAGTCATGGGATCAAAGAGAACTAAGCAATCACGAGAAGAGAACTGGCAAAAGGAAACTGTAAGCATGCCCAGGGGGCAACCAAAGACATTAGTAGGCGAAGGGCGCCAGAGAGCACAAGGCAGGCCTAACCCAGTGGAATAGGAAACACATCCATGCATACATGCATACACGTCACATGCACACAATTTTTGTTTTGTTTTTGTTCGTAGGTTTTGAAGAAAAAACGGCAAAGACAAACAATCGGGAACAAAGCCCACTCTCAATACAGTCCGGGAATAACGCCCACAATCAACACAAGTTCGGGAACAAATCCCACTCTTAACACAGTTCGGGAACAAAGCCCAGGGAATAAAGCCCACATTCAGCACAGTTCGGGAACAAAGTCCACATTCAGTACAGCTCGGGAACAAAGCCCACAGTCACCACAGTTCAGGAATAAAGCCTAGGGAATAAAGCCCACTCTCTACACAGTTTGGGAATAAAGCCCAGAGAACATAGCCCATAATCAGCACAGTTCGGGAATAAAGCCCAGGGAACAAAGCCCACAATCAGCACAGTTCGAGAACAAAGCCCACAATAAGCACAGATTCGGGAAGAAAGCCCACATGAGTATGTTTGACAAAAGCATTCAACCATGATACCATGATATTCAGCGACACTCAGAACACGGGGGATTCCCAAAAGAAGCAAGCAGAAACGACAGAATAACCGTTCAGTAATGGGAAATGGGACAGTGTGGCTATCGGACCTGGAAGGAAATGAGTTCACCGAGCCGATCAATGTGGATAGATTGAAGCAGTACTTTGCCAGAGGAAGAGAAACCGAGCAGTCACCAAGGGAATTGGTGGACAACCTAACCCAACGGAATAGAAAATTCATTCATACATGCATACATACACGTAACATATTTGCATCATTTTTGTTTTTGTTCTGTTTTGTAATAACAGGTTTCAAAGGAGAAAAAGAGAAAGCGTCAAATGCAAACCAACCAGAAGCAGCAACAGTACAATGTCAGCAGTCTTCAGGAATGAATCACAAGGGCGAGGCCCATATCAGTATCAGTCTGGGGGCGAGGCCAATATCAGTAACAGTTAGGGGCGAGGCCCACATCAGTATCAGTTTGGGGCGAGGCCCACATCAGTATCAGTTTGGGGCGAGGCCCAAATCAGTATCAGTCTGGGGGCGAGGCCCATATCAGTATCAGTTTGGGGAGAGGCCCATGTCAGCATCAGTTTATGGATGAGTCCCAGGGCCGAGGCCTACACCAGTATCAGTTTGGGGATGAGTCCCAAGGCCGAGGGCTACATCAGTATCAGTTTGGGGATGAGTCCCAAGGCCGAGGCCTACATCAGTGTCAGTTTGGGGATGAGTCCCAGGGTTGAGGCCCACATCAATATCAGTTTAGGGATGAGTCCCGAGGGTTGAGGCCCACATCCACATCAGTTTGAATAACGGAACAGTGAGCTGGAAATCTTCCAAGCAAGATACTGTTGCCGAATAAACAACAAAAGCGGAATATTGCTGCAGCTGAGGCAGTAATAGAAACACTTTGGATCTATATAATCCTAATTGGATTAGGAGTAGTTCTGTTAGCAATTGAGCTAGGCTACAACACAGGCTAAAGAATTAATGGTCTCATCAACGATACAAATATATACTTCAATTATTTCATCTGATTCATTGGATCATACATCGTGGCGATGTGATGATTGAATAAATCGCATCAGATGATAACCATGCAAATCCACTGACGAAAGCAGTTTCTCAGCAGAAGTTTGAGCGACCCGTACATAGTTCAGGTGTAGGACACTTGAGTGATTGGCTATAGGGCAAGTGGGAGATTGTTGGACAATTATGACCCATAGCATCACTATTTGTACAGAACATGGTGTTGTTGTACAAATTAACTATGTGACAAAGGAAATTGCTCTTTTATCATTTGTAATTAGATTACCAAGAGATATAAATGATAAAAGTCCATATGATTAGTTCTGGATTAATAAGATATGAGACAGTATTAATCCACTAAGTTTTAATCATTAAAACATCCATAGTCGTAGTATTATCGTGATTGGACATCGATAATGCGGAATAGACTAGTATTGCACTTGTGCGCGTTGTGGGAGCATAACGACATAGTTCTCATATATTTGGGTATTGGATACTAATGCAAGTGTAATAGGAAGTTGTGTTTATCGATGGTACGGAAATAGCTTCGCTCTGGATAGACCCATCAGAATTCCATTGGTAGTATGACTATGTGTCTATGGAAGTCCGAATCAGGGTAGGTGTATTTGGTCTTAACCTGAGACTTGCATCGCTAATACTTGCGACAATCAATATACTTTGGTTTTGGTCGTCCATGGCTTTAACAGGTTCTGTGTATGCCTCTTCTGGTTGTATTGAGAATCGTAGTGTATTGGGTGTGATGTCAAGATGGAAGTATCACTCCAGCCATATGGAGATGATGATCACGCAGGATACAGAACTAGTACTCTTTAGTACTGCAGTCATCGGGATAATATGACTAGGTAATGATTATCCGATTATAGAGACTAGTTACCAGAGATCCGATATATGCTTCGTGCGGGGCAGACACAATTCCAGCCCCAGGCCTATCATGTGACATTCTATACTGGATCGCAATACACAATACTACGTATACTATGCCTGATACAGATTATATATTCCTTTAAGAATATTTTTGGAGAATTAGGAAGGCACGGTGCTTTGCTAGAAGCCAACCACGTCTTGTAAATTGGTAAAAACGTAGTACTGGGTACGTACGTGTTCGGATAGTCTGACGAACGGGTTTACTGCCAATATATCCAGGGATCTCATGGGTCGCTTCCCGAAGATTCACCGATGACGTATGACTCGAACATAATTAATCTGGGATTAATTAGTAGAGAGAGAAAATTAATCTAGGATTAATAGAGAGAGAACGATTAATTTGGAATTAATCGATTAAATAATATATTCGATATATTAAACGAAATTAGATTTCGACGCAGAATTAAAATTGGATTTTAATTCGGGCAAACGAGTTAATTTAGAATTAATTCGCTAGCGACATGAATAGTAATTTTGATAGGCATAATTATTTAATTAAATTTGATTTAATTACGTCGCAATGGAAAATTCGTTAATTTGGAATTAGCGAACCCGAGCCCGGGATTTGTTGCGGGCCCACTCGGATTTTGAATCAAGTGGGGCCCACACAAGTCACATCACCTAGTACATCTCATCTACTTTTGGTTGATGGAAGTGGTTGGGTTGTTGAAAACTTGTAAAACACACAAGCTTAATTCATTGATGTGTGAAAAACCTTTTACTAATTTTTGAAATTTGGTATTAGGTTACTTGATTTTTGAAATCAACACACAACACACTCATCTCATTTTTCTCTCCATCACTCTCGGCATTGTGCCAATTTTTTCTCTCTTCTCTTGGCTTGGCCGAGAGTCACACAAGGATAAGGAAATAATTTGTTGCAAATTTTTCCAAGTGCTAGCACACTAAAGAGATCATTCAAAGGTGATAGGGAAACCAATCCTTGAGCATGGAATCAACACTCAAAGCTTGGAGCTTGAAGATCCACACAAGGAGGGCATGGCCGAATTCTACAAGTAGTGGAATTTTTGTGTTCATCGCATCCAAAAGCCGATCAAAGTGAGTATTTCGCTACTTTACGTTGTTGTATTCGCATATTTCATTGCTTAATTGATCTTGGTTTGACCTAGACAACCCAACAAAATTACCATTTATAAACCAGTGATATTAGAATTCATCACAACCCCAGATAAAGGGTTTAGTTACCACACATATCTAGGACTATTAAAAACATAAATAAAGTAAATGACATAAAGTAAAGCTGGAAATTAAAAAGATAAAATAAACAATAAAGAAAATGTTGGGTGTTAGAGGATTCACTTTTATTACTTCTAATTTAGATATCTCCATTATTATAATATATAAAATTTGCATGACATTACCAGCCGAGCATATAGGCGGTATCCTGATAAAGTCAGATTTATGATTAATTACAACTGACTATAAAGGCGGTATCCAATTTAGTCAGGTTAAAATCAATTTAATTAAGTCCAACCGGCCATAAAGGCGGTATTCCATTAAGTCAGGTTTTAAATAGTTTATATATTATAAGTAAGGGAGATTAATCTAAATATTAGTAAAAAAAAGCTTAACATTTAACCCCTGCATAGGGGAGTTACCTCCTCATAGTGAAAAGTAAAAATAAAGACTGAAAAGTAAAGTAAAGAAAGAAATAATGCATAAAATAAAAAAATTAATTACAGAAAGATGTAAATAAACAAACAAGATACAATCTTCTTAGTATTCTTAAGGAATTCCCCAGAAGAATGTATGAATTTTCCTTCTGATTTCAGCTTCAAATTATAGACAAAATTCTGTCCCGCGCGTCGCAATGCTCCGTTGATTGAACAGGATCTTGACACGTGACTGTCGGTAAAATAATTGGCATGGCGTCGCGACTCGTGAAGTTGTGCGCGTCACGACGCTGACATGAGTAATGATATGTATTGTCGACAACATGGGATGATGACATGTGGCCTGCGCACGTTAGCAAGATTGTTGTGATGTTGACACATGGCAAGCGTATTTTAGTGGTTGCGACGCATAAGTGTTACACGTCGCAACGTGGAATTCCAATTTTGCCATTTTTCATCCTATTTTCGTTGTTTAAGCCCTGATTTGATTCCAGAGAGTCCTATTATTTTATTTATCTACAAAATAACACAAAACAAATCAAAATATTCACAAAACTCAAGAAACTATACCAAATATTGAGTAAACGTGACGGTAAATATTGATATATTTACCGCTTATCACACCCTCAAACCTAACATTTTACTAGTCCTCGAGCAAAATAACAAAATAAAATGCAATAAACAACTTTAAAGTAAAATTAAACTAATACACTTTCTTAGGGATCACGATTTCATTTAGCGTATGCAACAAGCCTTTAAACCCCTATGTGTCCCTAGTGGACAAGCTGTAGTCTCGTGAGGGCTTACAGTGACGATACCCACAAACGTCAGATGCACACAAAAGCAAAAAGACAAAAGAAAAGAGAATAAACAAGTTAGTGACTAAACAAGTGAAACTTCTTATCCAAGTTAGGAATTTGTTTTCTTTCTTTCTAATTACCAAATAAGTAAATTCTCCGATATTTTTTTTACCATTCTCCCAATACACAACCAACAAAGTATTAATCAGCTCATTGTGCCCACAATATTCATAAGTGTAGTTGAAAAAAAAGTAATATTTGTGTCGTAAAGTTATATCAGAATTAACACCTTTTTTAGCAATGGAACATTTTTTTCTGATTATTATTATTATTATTATTATTATTATTATTATATTATTTTACAATATCTTCAATCCATGTAACGAGCTTTGGGCCAGTAACTCCCAAGCCAATTGGCTTTATGACACTAGGTGTTAAGACACCATTACAGACTTAAATACTCGGATTTCAAATATCTTTTATTTATTTATTTATTTTTATAACATCTTTAATCTATGTAGCGAGCTTTGGGCCAATGACTCCCAAACCAGTTGGTTTTAGGGCACTAGGTGTTAAAACACCCATACTGACTTAATTACTAAGATCTCAGATGTTTAATTTTTTTTGTTTTGTTTTGTTTTTTTTAATTCCGTCGCTTTTTTAAATGTTTCATCCAATTAAACTAGAGCACTGAATATTAAAAAATTTTCAATTACAACTCATGGCCGTATGTTACCAAGTATGTTGATAATACCTATCAAATGAGCATATGAGTATCCATTTTAGTCAGTATTATGGAGAATTCACAAATTAAATAATTCAAAAGGAAATAAACAAAAATTAACTTGTTACGAAATAGGATGAGATACGTCTCAGGAGTGGAAATTCCTTACACAGCTATCTCACACCAATTTCACCTGATTAGTCAAGTTAAGAACACAAAAATAAAATATTTTTTATTTCTATAAAAAAAAAATTAATTTTTGTTGAATATTTTTTTTAAATTTTTTTTGACTAAATAAGATACTAATCAACTATTCCCCTACCCCAAACCTAATTGAGACATTGTCCCAAATGTCTAAGAAGTAGAATAAGAGTTTAGAAGATAGTACATGGTTAGCTGAAATTCTACATCTAAAAAGAAAATTAAAGGTTAAGATCCAGATTTATCCGACGCTTCTTACCACGATCATTATCAGACCAGTTTATATTGGAAATGATAGGGTCAATTTGTGGTTCAAAAGATAAGATTTGGTCAATTAAATCATGGCCAGTTCTCGCAGTGAAGATGATTTCTTTTACAGGTTTTGACACGAACCCATTTCTCCGGGCATCATCAAGAAACACACAAAGAAAATCATAAAATCCATCAACATTAAACAGTCCAATCAGTTTCTGGTGTATGTTCAAGTTTGCCCAAGATAGTACTGTAAAAATTTCCCCCATCGTGCCAAAGCCACCTGGCAAAGCAATAAAAGCATAATCACAGTTAATCATTTCAACAAGTCGTTTGGACATACCTGGCACGATAAGTTCCTCTCCGTTTGATGGTCCTATAAGATTCGCCTCTGCCAAAGGTTTTGGGATGATTCCCAGAACTTGACTACCTCCTTCCTATACGGCCCTTGAAACGCACCCCATTAATCCAAGATTGCCACCGTTATATACTAACTGCATATTCATTTCAGCTATGACTCTACCAAATTCCTGTGCTGACTCAACAAATTCTGATTTAAATCCAACACTAGTACCGCAAAACACACAGATGTTAACAACTCATCTTCTTGCAGTTGCTTCCATTTTTTTATGTATTTCTTTCTCAAATCTGGATGTCTTCAAGAATGCAATGATGAGCTGAATTTATAGAACCTGAAAAAAGGGTGAGTAATAATAGCACTAGTACCTACCAAATGACAATTATTAGCTAAACAGTAAAATAAATTGTGAAAGTCAAAAAGTCTGGATCTTGTTGGAGAAAACAAATCACAATTATTAGATAAATACAAAGAGATAATAATAATTACATTTAGTAACGACTTAAGTGATTTCTATGCGTCAGGGACAAGCTTCCCATCCAATTTTATTACAAATTGGCAAACAGAGTCTTTTAAATTCAGATTCCCGAGACTTAACTGTTGTCTTTCTTTTCGAAATTGTGTATGTAACATGTGAATTGTGTGATACACATATCCATTGAGTTGCATCTTAAGAGTCAATGATATGTCATTTAAAGACTCTGTACTCATGTCATCCCTAATGAATTTAATTTTAAGTTCGCGGTTATCAGACACCATTCCTAAATAATGACAATGAGTATTACATGTCATGCTTGCACATTTATAGCAAACACAAAATCTTTTAGCTCTTCTCTTTTTAGCATATGTGCTTCTTCCTAAACCAGGCAGATATGAAATAAAAGAGTCATAAGACTCACCTGCAAACTGGATCTGTACTTCAATAATCCAACAAATGTCATTAGGAATACCTTTGATCATGAATAGTCTCATCTGTTCTATTTGAGCTTTGTAGACTTTCATCAGAGAGTTTTGAGGGAGAGAATGAAATTGCTTATGAAGATTTGTGAGAACTTCTTCCATCCTGAAATGTGACTTTACCTACAAAATTAAACAAACAAAAATAAAACACACCAATCTGAATATATGCACAAATTGCATGGGTTACCTCCATGCTAGAGCTAAGTTTAACGTCGTCCACTAGACATGACTGCCCAAACATTAGGCTGAATCTGAAAGTGTGACACTCTCTTTTTTTCGCTCAAATGATTCTCCCCAATAGTGCTTGACACGCTGGCTGTTAACTTTGAATGTGTTGTTGGACTTGGGGTTGTATATCTCAACAACTCGTTAGGGTAACACCTGAGTAATCATAAATGGACCTGACCACCTTGATTTTACCTTTCCAGAGAAAAGTTTCAACCGTGAATTATATAACAACACCTGCTGCCCTGGTTCCAGTTGTCTGCGTACTATTTTTTTATCATAACATTTCCGTGTCTTTTCTTTATACAGTCTAGCATTCTCATAAGCCTGTAGGCAAAATTCCTCCAATTCGTTGAGTTGGTGGAGCCTTTTCTCTTCTGCTGCTTGTAAATCAAGATTTAACTTCTTCAGTGCCCAATACGCTTTGTGTTCAAGCTCCACTGGCAGATGGCACGCTTTCCTAAACAGCATTCGATATGGGGACATACCGATAGGTGTTTTGTAAGCTGTCCAGTAGGCACATAATGCGTCATCCAGTTTTACAGAATAGTCATTCCTTAATGATCCAACGGTTCTCTCCAGGATTCTTTTGATCTCCCTGTTTGAACTTCAACCTATCCATTTGACTGTGAAAGTTAATTAGTGGCAACTTTATGAGTTACTCTGTATTTGCATAGGAGTGCATCGAAGTTTCTGTTGCAGAAGTGTGTGCCACCATCGCTGATAATTGCACGAGGTGTTCCGAAGCGAGTGAAAATATTCCTTTTAAGGAATTTTATCACCACTTTTGAATCATTTTGTGGTAGTGTTATTGCTTTAACCCATTTGGAGACGTAGTCTACTACAATTAGTATGTACAGGTTTTCGAATGATGGAACAAAGGCTCCCACAAAATCAATCCCCTATACATCAAATATCTCCACTTCCAGAATGCTTTGAAGAGGTAATTCATTTCTCCTCGAAATATTTCTCGTTCTCTGGCACCTGTCATATTGAAGAGCAAATAAGTAAGCATCTTTAAAGAGAGTGGGCCAGAATAAACCTAATTGTAAGACTTTGGCTACAGTTTTATTTTCGCTGAAATGTCCGTCATATGGTGATGAATGAAAATGATGCAAGACACTATTGACCTCCTCATGTGGAATACAACGTCTTAGTAATTGATCAGCACAATATTTGAACAGGTACAGTTCATCCCAGACATAGTGCTTGACTTATTTGAAGAACTTCTTTCATTGTTGATGAGTCCATTCCAATGACTATTTACCTGATACTATGTAGTTTACATAGTCAGCATATTAAGGTACATCGTGTTGTTTCATGGCAAACAACTATTCATTTCGAAAAGGTTTCTTTAATTTTCAGTTCATTGCCAGTTGTTTCTCTATTCTTGATCCTCGATAAGTGCTCTGCCACTTGTTTTTCTGTCCCTTTCATATCTCGGATCTCCATGTCAAATTCTTACAACAGAAGCACCCAACAGATCAATCTAGGTTTGGCATCTTTCTTTGTGATCAGGTATTTGATTGCTGAATGATCTGTGTAGACCACCACATTGGGACCCAACAGATAATAGTGGAATTTATCAAAAGCAAACACAACTACGAGCAACTCATTTTCAGTAGTTTGTAGTTGAGTTGAGCTTCATTCAGAGTTCAGCTGGAGTAGTAAATGGTATGGAAATTTTTTTCTTTAGTTGTCCCAAAACTGCACCTACAGTAAAATCACTAGCATCGCACATCACCTCAAATGGAAGGGTCCAGTCTGGTGCTACTATGATGGGGGCAGAGACCTGATTCTGTATTAGGATCTCGAAAGCTTCATGGCATTCTTTGGTGAAGTTGAAAGGCACATCTTTCTTCAGCAGATTGCATAGAGGTTTCGCAATCTTGGAGAAGTCTTTGATAAATCTCCTATAAAATCCTGCATGTCCGAGAAAACTCCGAATCCCTTTGACGGATGATGGTGGAGATAATTTTTCAATTGTCTCAATCTTTGCTTTGTCTACCTCGATTCCCTTTTGTGAGATTCGATGTCTCAGCACAATGCCTTCATGCACCATGAAGTGGCATTTCTTCCAGTTGAGTACCAGATTGGTATCTTGGCATCTTTGTAATACTTTTTCCAAATTTTCCAAGCAATGGTCGAACGAGTCTCCAAATACAGAAAAATCATCCATGAAAACCTTCATACTTTGTTCCAGCATGTCTGAGAAGATGGCCATCATGCAAAGTTGAAATGTGGCAGGAGCATTACATAGTCCAAATGGCATCCTGCGGAAAGCAAAAGTACCATACGGACATTTAAAAGTGGTTTTCTCCTGATCTTCCGGGGCAATGGCAATCTGATTGTACCCCAAGTATCCGTCCAGAAAATAATAGAACTCATGTCCCGCCAATCTGTCTAGCATCTGGTCAATGAATGGCAGCGGAAAATGATATTTCCTTGTTGCTTTGTTCAGCTTCTTGTAGTCCATACATACTCTCCATCCAGTCACCATTCTTGTTAGAATCAGCTTGTTCTTTTCATTTGTGACTACAATAATTCCTCATTTCTTTGGCACCCATGTACTATCAAAGATGAGGTAAATGATGTCGGCATCTAACCATTTGATAATTTCTTTCTTCATGACCTCCTTCATGATTGGATTTAGTCTCCGTTGATGCTCCACTGTGGCTTTGTACTCGGCGTTCATCAGAATTTTATGCATGCAAAATAATGGACTAATGCCTCGAATGTCTGCTATAGTCCAGCCAATGGCTTTTTTGTGTTCTCGTAACACTCTCACAACTTATCTTCCTACTCCAATGTTAGCGATGAAGAAATAATCACAGGTAAATCAGAAGATTTTCCTAAGAATACATACCTGAGATGGCTCGCAAGTAGCTTTAGTTCCAGCTGTGGTGGTTCTTCAATCGAGAGTTTGATTCGCTTCTTTTCGGTAGTTCCAAACTTTCCAAATGTGGTGTCGATTTGAAGTGAAATGGTATTTCAAGATAGTTGATACATTCCATAATTTCATCATCTAGCTCGCTGTCAATCATGTTGGTGATGCAACCTTTAAGTTTATCAATGGAAAGTTGCATTGCATCAGTATTCTGGATGATACAATGTATAACATCAATTCTGAAACATTCCTTCTCTTTTTCATTATTTGGGAATTTCATGGCTTTGAAAACATTGAATGTAACTTCTTGGTCCTGCATTTTCATGGTTAGTTCTCTTTTTTGTACATCAATAACAATTCGGCCTGTAGCCAAGAATGGTCTCTCGATGATGATAGGTACATCTTTGTCTTCTTCCATATCAATGATAATGAAATCTGCAGGGAAAATGAATTTTGTCGACTTTAACCAATACATCTTCCACTACACCTCTTGGAAATATGAGCGATCTGTCTGGAAACTGTAGAGTAACTGAGGTGGGCATTGCTTCTCCAATTTGGCAGTTTCCTGTAAATAGATAAAGGCATCAAGTTAATGCTGGCACCTAAATCACACAAAGCCTTACCGAAGTAATGTTCGCCTATGGTGCAAAGGATGGTGAAACTGCCAGGATCTTTCAATTTTGGGGGAAGCTTCCTCTGAATGATGGCGCTGCATTCTTCTATCAATGCTACTATCTCGTAATCTTCCAATCTCTGTTTTCTTGAAAGAATGTCTTTCATGAATTTAACATAGCTGGGAATTTGTTCCAATGCTTCAGCAAATGGAATGTTGATATGCAGCTTTTTGAAGATCTCTAAGAATCGAGTAAACTGTTTGTCTAGTTTACTTTTCTGGAGACGCTGTGGAAAAAGGTGGAGGTGGAGTGAATCTTTCTCGATCATTTTCTTATGTCTCTTTTTCCTCTATCTGTGGTTCTACTTCACTTCTTACGTTTGGAACTTCCTCAGTGGATGCATTGATTCCAACATCTTTGTTGATTTCAGTACCGCTTTCCAAAGTAATGACTTGACATTGCTCATTCCCTCAGTTCCTTGGATTTGGTTCTATGTTGCTAGGATGGGTACCTTGCGGTCTATAACTCTGAGCATTAGCCAGTTGTCCTATTTGATTCTCTAGTAACTTTATAGATGCTGATTGGCTTTGATTGAATGATGATTCGGCTTGAAACATAGCATCGTATTTGGCTTCTAGCTTTTTGAACATCTCTGCAAGCAATTCTTTTATTTCTAGTTCTTTTTCATACTCATGGCCTTTCTTTTACTGTTGGAATCCAGGTGGTGGATTGTTCTTTTGCCCTAAATTGTTGCTCCATGTGAAATTAGGATGATTCCTCCACCATGGGTTGTAGGTTTTGGAATATGGATTGTTCCCCTGTCTGTTGAAATTGTTGACATAATTCACTGTCTCATCATGTTGATTTGCCTCTGGTGCTCCTCCATATGGTGAACTTATGACACCAGCGATGTTTACAACTTGTGTGCTAAGTGTTTCCAGACATTTGCACATCTGATCCAGCCTGGCATTCATTGATTTGTTGGCTCCGACTTCATGGATTCCTTCTATACATTGAATCATGCTCCTTTTTGTTGGCCACAAAGAATTATTATTGGCCATTTCTTCAATTAAGTCCCATGCCTGATCTTCTCCTTTTTCCATTAAGCTCCTCCAGCAGCAGCATCAAGTGCGGTTCTCATTAGTCCAGAAAGTCCATTATAGAAGGTTTGGACTTGTAGCCACTTTGCTATTTCATGGTGAGGACATTTCTGGAGCAATTCATTGTCCCAATCTTCACAGAGAGATTCTGAGTCATGTTGTACAAATGATGTAATGTCATTCCTCAATTTTGCAGTTTTGGCGAAGGGAAAATATTTTGCAAGGAATTTGGTGGCTATAGTGTTCCAAGTTGTGATGGAACCTGCTGGTAGTGAATGTAGCCAGGCACTAGCTCTGTCTTTCAAGGAATATGGATTCACACGTAGTCTCATTGCTTCTTCTGCTGCTTGGTTGTAATTGAATGTGCCGCAAACTTCCAGGAAGTTGCTGATGTGGGCATTATGATCTTCAGTTGCATTACCCCCAAACTGAACTAACTACTATATCATCTAAACGCATGTTTTGATGTCACACACGCATTTGCTGGTAAGGGAGGAAGTACAATACATGAAATTAAGCCGTCAACCACCAGAATAGTTCTGTCTCGAATGGGAATTGGTGGTGCAACCTCCAAAGGTTCAGGTTCCATGTTGATCAGTGCTTCTTGGCCTTCTCGCCTTTCCTTCTCAACTGTCTGATGGTTCTTTCAATTTTTTGGGTCAAGCAGACGAATTTCAAAACTTCTGGCTCTTCTCATGTAGTGTTTGAGAACCTGAAACACAAGAAAATAGAAATAATAATTAAAAGAAATTAGACACAAGTAAATGTATATAACCCCAAAATTAATAGTGAAAGATAAATAAGTCCCCAAAAAAGGCACCAAAAACTTGATCGGTGAAATCACTCATGTAACTGTCGGAAACACTTTCCTCATGCAACGGAAATGGTTTAGGCACACGGATCGGACTTGAAAAATTTTTATGCCATTCTCCTTTAATTGCCGAATGGAACCAGCAGTACCACTAAAGTTTTGCTACTATTTTAAGCAAAATTTTATCCCCGAAATAGCCCTCAAATAGTCCTCGGACAGTAGCACAAAACCAGACTATTTTAGCACCTGAAATACGCCCAGCACACTCCCGAACAGCCCCTGAAATTGCGTGGATAGTGGCTGTGTTTTGGTTCGAATTTTTCACTTGAAAACAGCCCCAAAGCAAGACTATATATTCCCCAAAAATTCTGGATTAAAACGAAACCAAACCGAGTTCCGTTTCACCAAGCAAAGGGGCGGTAGTGAGCAATATGTAGCCTCACTGCCGTGAACAAGAAAATAAGACGAAGATGAAGAAAAGTTCGAAACCACAATGTCTTCCGAGCGTTGTCTCGTTACCAACAGAAACTTGTGTGGGTAAGACTTACAAAATAATCCTTAAATTATTTAGTGATTAAGTCACACAACAACTTTTGTTTTGGATTTTTGTTTTCTTGTGTTCTTCTTTTTCTTTCTCAACAATTGAGAGGATTTGGAAGAAGAACAAAATGTGGCTAGGGTTAGAATGAATGGCTTTTAAAAAAGAAAAAATAAATCTTCTTTTTATACCTAGGGTTATTTGTTTCCAAAACAAACAAAACCCTTCCCTTTCATATTTACAAAAATCGGCCTAGCATGAAGGAAAATCAAAAATTTTGCAACAAATAAATTTGATAATAAATGCCATCATCATGACAAAATATGTTACAAAAATAAATATACAATTAACCTTTGAAAAGTATAACTTCCAAAAGTAATTAAGGGTTTCCAAAACCCAAAACATGAAATTCCAATAATGGCCTTATTAAATTATATCAAACACAATTTAATTTTATACATTTAATAATTATCAAATAATTATTAAAACTATATATTAACTTTTAATATATAGTTACAAGTGTGACAAAATGATATTATTAATCATATTAATAATATTTGTTAGTATATAATTGGACCATCCAATTATACTAAATCCGCTATAGTATATCGAGCTAGCACGTGGACAAAATGGACCTACGGTTCCGAGGTCCAATAATCTTGAAATATTAATTAAGCTCTTAATTAAATATTCTGAATTATTAACTCTGGGTTATTCCACTAAAAATCCGAAGCTGCACTCTCATTGCCGCAGATGATATATTACGCTGAAACAAGTCAGTGTCTATTGATATAGTCAATACAAATAGAATAACCATTCACAAGTATCTCGTAATTAGAGCCGGGTCATAAGTCTGTTATACCCTTATAATTATTTTTACCTTACGTACCATTGATTCTCTAATGAACGATTTATTCATAACCATTATGAATTTTAATATTTCTATTCGTAATAGAAAGACTTGAGCGCTCTAACAGTTCAAGTACTGAATCAACCCTTAAGAAAGATACTCCTCTAATTCTCACAAGAAGAAGTGAACTCCATATCTATGTAAACGTTCACAGCTACATAACAGACCATGCCCCCAAAGTACGTAGCTATTGGTCGGGACTGCTACACAAACTTCACATTTGTAAATTAAAGGACATAGCATGCCATGCAGAAGTTCGTAGCACACTCAGGATTAAGATCAATCCATATATGACCATCTAGTAGATCGAAATGACTTTCTTTATTTAATGGATATTATAAGAATGTCATTTCCATCTATGTCCAGTCTTATATGATCACATCATACAAGGTGCCTCCATTCTCATGTCTCTACATTGACGATCCCGGATCAAGGTCGCCATACAATTATAGAATGGACCGCAGCTATAGATAAACCAAAAACAAAGTACCCGCTTTGTTTGCTCTCTATAGACTATTTAAGATTACCAACTTCATACTTAAATCCTCTTGTGTATGACACTCATACACTAAGTCTGAAGGTACATAAGTAATCTAGGGTGTTCAAGATAATTTATGATATGATCTAGGGTGTTCAAGATAATTTATAATATGTGAATATTAAACACTTTGATAAATGAATAATGCATCAATTTATTTCAAAACACATAAAGTCGTTTACATTACATGTAGCTCTAGGGCATACATCCCAACAGTAACGCAAGCGCACGTATCACTCAAGTAGTATAAAATATATCGATCCCAAGAGGACTTAATACCTAATTTATCAATTTATGAAGTTAAATATTTACGAGTACTTAATAGATTGGTTGTTTGATTGGATGGTGATTTTGACCTAAAACAAGTAAATAAAACAGTGCGAATGTAACTCAAAGTAAAATTCAATATTATAAAACTATCTAGGGTTGTGAATCCTTCCAATATCTTTTAATGATGAAGTGGTTATCTCACATTTGTGCAATATATTGGTTTATTAGCCTTGAACACGAATTTATGCAAAAGCCTCTTCCGATGGTCAGATGCAAACACCCAGTATAAGCCAATAAATCATATTCCTATGACAACCAAGTTACCTGAATTCATTAAGATTAAGTTCTAATTATGGCTACCCCGCCCGACAGGTATATTCTTATCATGTAAGGAAATCTACCTAAGAGTCTCTTGCCCCAATGTGAGATCGTGAGCTATTGAGTCTAAGATTAAACCTAAAATTATTTTTCCAAGTTCATTTTAAGTTTACCAAATCAATCTTATTAATGGCAAGTTAACAAGAAGCATTAAGCTTAAGGCTCAATAAATAACCATTATATTACCCAAGATGTAAAATTACCACATATAAACCGATGATATTGGAAATCATCACAATCCAGATAAAGTGTTTAGTTACCACACATATTTAGGACTATTAAAAACATAAATAAAGTAAATGACATAGTGTAAAGCTGGAAATTAAAAAGATAAAATAAACAATAAAGAAAATGTTGGTGTTAGAGGATCCACTTTTAATACTTCTAATTTAGATATCTCCCTTATTATAATATATAAACTTTGCATGACATTACCAACCGAGAATATATGCGGTATCCTGATTAAGTCATATTTATGATTAATTCCAACCCAACAAAAATGCGGTATCCAATTTAGTCATGTTAAAATGAATTTATTTAAGTCCAACGACCACAAAGGTGGTATTCCATTAAGTCAGGTTTTAAATAGTTTATTTATTATAATTAAGGGATATTAATCTAAATATTAGCAGTAAAGCTTAACATTTGACCTCAGCAGAGGGGAGTTTCCTTCTCATACTGAAAAGTAACAATAAAGACTGAAAAGTAAAGTAAAGAAAGAACTATTGTGTAAAATAAAAAAATTAATTTCAGAAAACTGTAAATAAACAAACAAGATACAATCTTATTAGTATTCTTAAGGAATTCCCCAGAAGAAGGTATGAATTTTCCTTCTGATTTCACTTCAATTTATAGGCAAAATTCTGCCGCATGTGTCGCGATGCAAAATACTTGCGCGTCGCGACGTGCTGTTGATTCAACAGGATCTTCACATGTGGCTGTCGGTAAAATAATTGGCTTGGCGTCGCGACACGTGAAGTTATGTGCGTCGCGACGCTGACGTAAGTAATGATGTATATTGTCGGTAGCATGGGATGATGACACATGGCCTGCACACGTTAGCAAGATTACAGTGATGTTGACACGTGGCAGGCGTATTTTAGTGATCACGACGCAGAAGTGTTGTGTGTCGAATGCAGAATTCCAATTTTGCCATTTTTCATCCGATTTTCACTTCACCGTTAAAGCCCTGATTTGATTCCATAGAGTCATGTTATTTTATTTATCTAGAAAATAACACAAAAAAGATCAAAATATTCATAAAACTCAAGAAACTATACAAAATATTAAGTCAAAGGGACGGTAAATATTGATAGATTTACCGCTTATCAAGAATATAATTTAATAAAATAGAATTGAATGGAAACAGAACGAAGAGTGACGTAGCATAATTTTATTTGGAAAAAAAATTTTATAATGTAATGTTTTAAAACAATGTTTGGTAAGTAAAAAATAATGAAATGGAATATCACTAGATATATTTTAAAGATAATATCAATTTAGATTACAAAAATATAAATATAAATATTTTAATATTATTTTTTCAAATGATAAATTTGTCTTCACATATAACGTTATTTTTTTAAGTTATGTTTCATACCAAATTCCTAATTTGGACAATTGATTTTTAATGACTTAATTCTCATTTTTGGTACCACTCACTTCAATCTCTTACACTCTATCATCTCATTCCACCTATCCAAAACTAATTTTTAAATATTTTAAGTTATATTCCATTTTATTATATTTCATTCCATCAATCCAAACATAACCTAATGCAAATTATCAGCGGTCACCTGATTTTTGGTGAAAGTTGGAAAGCACACCTCATTTTTAATTTATCATCGGTCTACTTGATTTTTTTTTAAAATGGACAATTTCCACACAAATTGATTATTAATTTTTTTTTTTTTTTTTGGAAAAAATCATTTATCATAATAAATTTTTTGATATAAAATATTCACAATTACTAATTTTGGGTAGAAAATGTTCATTTTTAAAAATTTAGAGTAGATTGCTTATAAATTTAAAAAGCGATGTGTTTTTTCAAACTTTAACTAAAAATTAGGTGAATAGATGATAATTTCTCTTTTCTTAATATATATATATATTATAAGGAATTATTATTTTTATTTTGTTTTATTTTATTTTTTTGAAATCGTTGGAAACCCCACCGCCAAACCACTCATTCTATGCTTTAACGGAGCAGGTAAACCCCTGACTGTCCTAGGCTCTTACAAGAAGTTCACCCCATGGATTCGAACCCAAGACCTCACGGTGAGATCCTGAACCCTACACCACCAAGCCACACCCTTGGGGATTATAATGAATTATTATTAAGTCCAAAACCAGTAAATTTGTTTGCATTTAATTCTGCATAAAAGAATTTAGATTTAATTCACCAACTTGTAAAATGACATAAATACAACAAGAAAATTTCATAATTATAATAGTGTCACCGATCAATTAAAAAATAAAAATAAAAATTATATTTTAACATGAAACATAAGAGGCAAATTTGTATAACATTTCTTAAAATATAAATTGTTTCATAAAAAAATTACATATTATAAATTTATAAATTATAAGGTTTAAAATAAATACCATTATTCATTGTCGATATTTTTCGATGAAGAACAAAAATTGGACAAAATTGACCCATATATTTGAAACTAAGCGATGATTTTAAACCTGCCATTTTTACACACTCATGTCTATTTTATCTCGATTTCAAATTACAATTTGTAAAAATCTGTATATAGTTAACATTTAAATCTCATGTCAGAGATGCTACCGCCAAGAAATAGATTGACCTATTCCCCTGAGCATCTAACTTTCTGACTTTGATCATCACTACTAATACCATCTCGACTACAAACTCATACATAAGGACCATTACCCAACTCAACAACATAGACTGTGTTTTAATACAAGTAACTGTGTACTCAAATATACTTCTCTATACAACTCTGTTAATGGAAACTTTTAACATATTCCAAAGACTTATATAATACAAATGTATGCATGCAACTCTACTTTGACACTGACTATGCTGAACCACTGTATACAACATGGTGGGCTCAAACACTCTAGTGACTGCCATCAGTATCCATACTCTCGAGTGGGTAAACCTGCAAACCAGAAAACATTGGGAGTGAGGGGGGTTAGATCATTTGGACTACCTAGTGAGAGGACAGTTTTAAAACTGAAATGCTTTATTATAAATCTATTATTCTAAAACCAAAATCATCTCATGAAACTATCTTTTTGGAAAACTATTTTCTTACCTAAAAACAAATCTCTTTCTATGAAACTATTTTGGAAACTCATTTATTTCTGTAAATACTTGAGATTCTCATAAAATTGTTTCTTTTGAACTATTTCATAAAACTATCATTTCTGCAAATCATATATCTGAGGATCTGTAGAAAACCTAACATATGGGGGCGTTACGTATCGCCGTCGCACCATACACCTAAACTAGTGTATTGGATCATTACGTATCGCTATAGGAAATGACTTTCCTTAGCGCGGTGGAAGTTTCTTGTGCTGGCACCGAATCCGGTATGGATCTTTAAAATTTTCTCTGTCTTCTTCCTTTGTTGTAGTAGCCGAAATCAATCATTTGATTTCCAACATTTGGATCAACCACTCGATCTTCCCAACTATGACTCGAAACCAACAAATCGAAGTGTGGGCTTCAATCACAAAGATAAAAAATCTAAACAATTTAGAGAATTAAGATGTCACAATGATGTTTGGCTTTTGGAATTTTCAACACTCTCACAACATTTTTGAATGTTTGAACTATCTCTATTTTTCTCTCAATTTGCACTTGTGTGAATGAATGCAAAAATGTTAACCTTAGAAATGAGAGAAATGGTAGAGATTATATTTTCTTACACAAGCCAACTAACCTTGTCATTAAGCATCTAATTCTTTCTTGCAATGGCCAACACAAAAATGAGTATGCCATACCAAAGCATAAGAAATGATAAGCTAAAGACAATGACATTGTCATTAAGCATATAATGTTTTCTTTCAATGGCAAACACACAAATGTGGAGGCCATACCAAAGCATAAGAATGGATTAGCCAATGACAAAACTATTAGGTGTAAACAAGCCACCTAATAGACATAATAAATTGGAGAGCATGGCAAGCCATATGGCTTTGTCTCCAAGGTAAATAAAAATCACTATCTTAATAATGATTAAATTACCTTCAATTATGTTGTAGTAATTATGTCATAATTATTACTAACTTAATTATCTCATAATCAAAGAATTCTAGAAAACATTAAGTTAAACTAATTTAACATAATTTTCATTTGTGACAATAAATATTTTTAATCTCATTAATAATATATAAATATAATGTGAGCATATTATTAGACAATCTAATTAAGGTTTGCTACAGTTAATCGAGCTAGCACGAGGACCAAATGGACCTACGATTCCGAGCTCCTATAATTCTGAAATATTAATTAAAATCTTTAATCAAATATTACAAATTATTAACTCTGTGTTATTCCACTAAAAACTCAAAGTTGAACTCATGTTACCGTAGATTGATAAAATAAACCGAACAACCTCGATGTCCATCGATATAATCATTACATATAGATATAACCCTTCACGAATATCTCATAAATAGAGTCAGGTCAAAAGTCCATTAAATCCCTCTAAATATTTCGTCTCTTAAGCACCATTGATTCTATAATGAACCAATTATGAATTTAAACCTTTCTATTCATAATAGAAAAGTTATGCGCTCAAATTGTTCAAGTCCTAAATCAACTCTTAAAAGAGATACTTTTCTACTTCTCGTAAGAATGAGTGAATTCCATATCTATGTAAAACGTTCCCAGCTACACCCCAAACCATATCCCTAAAATACGTAGTTATTGGCCGAGAATGCAACACCAACCTCACCATAGTAAATCAAAGGACATAGTCTGTCATGTAGGAGTTCGTAGTACACTCAGGATTAAGATCGAATCCATATATGACCATCTATTAGATAAAATGAATTTCTTCAGTTAACGGATATTAAAATAAATTCGTATTTATCTGAGTCCAGTCCTATATGATCTCATCATACAAGGTACCTCTATTCCCATGTCACTACATGAACTATCTCGGATCAAGGTTGTCATAAAAGTACAGAATGGACCGCATCTATAGAAAACCACAAACAAAGTACCCTTTTTTTTTACTCTCTATGGACTGTTTAGATTACTAACTTCATACTTAAATCCTCTGTGCATCAAACATACACTAAGTCTGAAGGTGCAATAGTAATCAAGGTAAATAAGACAATTGGACAATATGTGATATAAATCAAACAACTTTGATAAAATGAATAATGCATTTATTATTATTATAATAATCAATTCTGTTTACAATACATGAAGCTCTAGGACATAAATCCCAACAATCTCCATCTTGGACTACAGTAAATGGGACATGTCATGTAATCCTAAACCCTTTAGGTGACTTTCAAACACTTTAGCCAATAAGGTCTTTGTAAACGGATCAGCCAGGTTTTCTGCAGATGGAATCTGCGTGACAGAGACATCTTCTCTCTACATTATCTCCCTGATGAGGTGATATTTCTTCTAAATATGTTTACCCTCTTGTGGCTTCTTGGTTCTTTGGAGTTCGCCATTGCACCACTATTATCACAATAAAGTGTGAGCGGTTTATCCATATCTGGAACAACTTCCAGATCTGTCAAGAACTTACGGAGCTAGACTGTTTCCTTAGCTGCTTCACAAGCTGCTACATATTCATCTTTCATGGTGGAGTCAGCAATACAAGATTGCTTAATGCTCCTCCATACTATAGCCCCACCACCTAGGGTGAACACTGATCCAGATATTGATTTCCTAGAATTAACATCCGTCTAAAAATCAGAGTCAGTATATCATCTCAGAATCATATCTTGACTTTTATATACAAGCATATAATTTCTCTTTCTTCGAAGATACTTGAGAATATATTTCATCGCTACCCAATGATATAATCCTGGGTTGGATTGAAACCTACTGACTACTCCCACTACAAAACAGATGTCCGGTCTCATGCATAACATAGCATACATAAGACTTCCAACTGCTGAAGCATATGTTATATGTCTCATCTCCTCAACTCTTTGAGATGTCTTAGGAGACTGTTCCTTAGATAAATGAATTCCTTATCTGAAAGGTAAATTACCTTTCTTGGAATTCTGCATACTAAATCTCACAAGAATCTTGTCGATATAGGTTGCTTGAGACATTTCTAACAGTCGATTCTTGTGATCCCGAAGGATCTGGATCCCAAGTACATAACTTGCCTCTCCCAAATATTTCATTTGGAATTGGTTAGCTAGCCATATTTTCACGTCCGATTATATCTTACATCATTTGCAATGAGTAAAATATCATCGATGTATAACACAAGAAAAACCACCATAGCGTTTGTATACACTAGGCTCATCGATGTTCTACTCAAAGTTATAAGACTTGATCGTAGTATCAAACCTTATGTTCCAAGATCTAGATGCTTGTTTGAGACCATAAATGGACCTTTGCAACTTGTAAACCTTTTACTCCTGACCTTGGGTAATGAACCCCTCTAGTTGTACCATATAAATACTCTCATCAAGATTGCCATTCAAGAATACAGTCTTGACGTCCATTTTCCAGATCTCATAGTCCTAATATGCGGCAGTGGAAAAAAGAATCCTTATAGATTTAAGCATGGCTACTGGCGAGAAAGTTTCTTCATAGCCAACTCCCTATTTCTGGGTATAACCCTTTGCCACTAGCCTAGCCTTGAAAGTCTGTACTTTCCCATATATTCCTCTTTTTCTCTAGTAAATCCACTTGTAACCTATGGGTTTTACCCCATCAGGTTGGTCTATAAGTTCCCAGACTGAGTTATAGTACATAGACTCAATCTCGAGGTTCATGGCTTTGAGCCATTCCTCTTTATTAGTATATTCCATTGCACTACGATAGGTCATGATAGGTCAATAGATCATATATACCATAACAAAATGCAACAACTTTCACCTCTCCATTTCTTAGATAGCGTTTAGGTTGTCTCACAACCCTCCCACTATGTCTAGGTGGTATGGTATCCTGATAAACTTACATCTGACGTTCAGATGTAGAATGTGTTATGTCTTTGTCAACATTTGACAATGGTGTATTGGTCGTACCAGCAAGTAACTCCTCAAGTAACACTTTTCTTCGAGGTTTGAACTCTCTCATATAGTCATCCTCAAGAAATATAGCATTTGTTGACACAAATACTTTATTATCATCTAGACTATAAAAGAATCCACCCCTAGTTTCCTTAGGATAGCCTGCAAATAGGCACACCTGTGAACGTGGTTCCGACTTAGTAGTCTTGTTTTTTAGCACATGTGCTGGACACCAGCATATGCGGAAATGTCACAAACTAGCTTTACGACCATTCCATAACTCTAATGGAGTCTTAGAAATAGACTTAGAAGGAACTATATTCAGGATATACATTACAGTTTCCAATGCATACCGCCTGAATGAACTAGGTAGAATGCTATAACTAAACATTAATCTCATTATGTCTAGTAGGGTGCGATTTCTCATTTCTGCAACACCATTTTATTGTGGTGTTCCAGGTGCCGTGAGCTGTGAAAAAATTTCATACTCAACTAAGAATTCCTCGAAATCTCTATCAAGGTATTCTCCTTCATAATTTGATTGTAGAATTTTGATGCTTTTACCTAACTGGTTTTCAACCTCAGCACGATACTCTTTGAAATTTTTAAATGTATCTGAATTGAGCTGTATTAGGTAAACATACCCATATCTAAAATAATCGTCAATGAAAGTGACGAAGTATTCATAACCATCTCAGGCTTTTGCATTCATCGGTCCACAAATGTCCAAATATATTAGCTCAAGTGTTTCTTTAGCTCTTATCCATTTTTCCAGTAAAAGGTCTCTTAGTCATTTTGCCTTCTAGACAGGATTCGCAGACAAGTAAAGTACCGAGTCTTAACTAATTTAAAACTCCATTCTTAATTAGTCTATTTATCCGGTCAAAGTTAATATTACCAAGTCTAAATTGCCATAAATTGGTATCATCAAGAGAAATCTTTTGTCGTTTAGTTTTAGATCTTTTAATCTTAAACATTTCGATGTTAAGTAGTGATTCATGCATTAACGGCCTTAATACATATAAATTATTCTAGGAGTTTCCCGTGCATATATTTAATCCATTTCTACTAATAATAACTGACTTATTATTAAATGAAATAGAAAAATCACATTCCATAAGTTTTGTTGTAGAAATCAAATTCCTGTAAAACCAGGAATATATAGCACACCATTCAAACATAAATAACTCTTACCAAAATTCAAATTTGAAACTCGTACTACGTTTGCTGAAACAGCATCCCCTGTCCCAACTCTCATGGTAAAGCTACCTTAATCAATGCCCTTCCATGAGTCATGTAGCTGCAAAGAACAACAAACATAGTTAGTGGCACCAGAATCAACAATCCATATAGATTTATCATCCTCCACCAAAATAGACTCAATGATAAGTAAATTGTTTTTACATGTACGTTTCTTCTCTTTAAGCTCAGAAATGTATTTCAGAATATTCCTTTTCCAATGCGCTTATTGTTCACAATGAAAACATTTTCCTTTGGCATTGGTTCCTTTAGAGCATTTGTTGTTCTTTTTTTTCATTGGTTTTGCCTTTGTCTTCCAATTGCCTTTCTTCTTCTTCTTTGCAGATTTAGAAGATTCAGCAACATTTGCCTCGGCATTGGACCTACGAGGACCATTCATAATGGACTCGTAATTGGTGAGCTCATTTAGCAGTCCAGTCAATGTAAAAGTCAACTTATTTATAGAACAGTTGTTTTTAAACTCTTCGGAAGGGTTTCCATGATCATTGTCACATGGCTTTGCACATTGATATGTACACCATGGGTTTCAGCCATATTAAGATGAGACATCATCCTTAACACATGGTCTTAGACTGATGTGCCTTCCTTCATTCTCGCGGTCAATACAAAGACTATTGCCTCATGTTGTTACTAGTCTGAAGGTTGCCCAAACATGTTCTGTAATGACTGCATAATCATTGATGCTGTCGCCATTGGCTCATATTGTGCAGTAATAACCTCATACATGGATGCTATCAAATAGCTATAGGTTTTCTCATCAACTTTAATCTAATTATTAGAGGCATTACGTGCAGCTCTGCCAGCATTTGGTGCTGGCTCAGGAGGACATTCCTCCATTATGACAAATTTAAGGTCTTCTCAGACCAAAATAACATTCGTGTCACTTTTCTATTTAACATAATTATCCCCGGTTAATTTTTCTTGTTGTTTGAGAATTGAGATAATTGCATATGCCATTGATGAAAAAATAATAAACGCGCATTCAACATTCTTTCGTCGCATATTAAAATTGTCAAACATTTAGGCATAAAATTAAACATGATGCATGATCAATATATAATGAATTAGAAACATAAAAGAATTACTTTGCCATAGTTATCTATCATCCCACAAATAAGTGCCGCCGTAGGGTAGGTCAAGTATTCGTATAATAGACTGAGACATTCTCAATTGATTAATATATCTGAAATAACTCTTATTCCTATATTAATCAACTACCGTTATTTTGATCATGGAAGCTTTGATTAACAACTTAATCGTTCCTTTGTGAGTGTGACCCATTATTTCGGAACCCTTGGACTTAACTAGTGAAGTGCCGTCGTAGGGTAGGTCAAATCACCAGATACATCTAGAGTCTCTATCCTTTCGGAATCCAAACCTGATATTGACCCAAAAAGGACACCATCCGTAGGGGGACGAAAGTAAAGCCGTCTCGAGGAGCCTATTGAATCTCACGTTTCTGGATAACAATGGAGATCGCGAGATATATTGTGGTATACCCCTCTCCCACTCACTATTTTGAAGTATAAGGTTTCTATCTCACTACTATCTTACAAATCTAAGATTATACTCAGCTAAAGTCATAACCTTATTAATACGAGTTGATAATTTAGTGATCTAACCAGTTTTAACTCTTAAAATTTTATTCACTAATCCCGATTAGTCTCTACTAACCAATTAACCTAATTAAACTAATTTAATCAAGTTGATATAGTGATCTAATCAATTTAACTCTTAAATTATTAGTCCACTAATAGGTTTTAAAATTTAGAATTCAACGAACGGACCAAATGTCATTAAGCCATTTAATCGATAAAAACACATTATTTATTCAAAAGGTACGAGGTATTGTATCCCGAGTATAGACCATATGACCGTCCATTTAAAACTGGCTATGGAATTTACTTCCGGGTTTCCATCCGATATACTAAGGAAAATAATATACTCATAAGGTCCATTTGTTTCTAAAACTTGAATTCGTAATTTTTAAACCTTTAAACCAATTAATCTTATTAATTGTTTGCATGCATCTCATAATTTTTAAATTACATAAAATCATATTTTATTACTAGAATATCATGCATATCTACATGTTATGGCATGTGAAAATGAAAGAGTAGGTACCCTAGGCTAAATGACATGTTATTAAACACTTTAAAACATACATATTTACCTAGGTCTGGGCGTCGCGACGAGAACTGGTGGGCATTGCGGCGCCTAGAAAACAAGAAAATGGAAAAGAACCAGCTCTGTGTCACATCGAGACGTGAAATGACCTGCGTCGCAACGCGATTGAGGCAGTAGCCTCAGTTATCGCATGCGTAGCGCGTCGCGATGCAACCCTATTTCCAGGGCTGGAAATTACAAAAATATACACATTTTATATTGCGTTGAACGTGCTCTTATTTTTCAATACTAATCTAATTTGTACAATAAAATTAAAGGCATCTCTTGGTCTTCAAATCTTGTTCCATGAAGTGTTGTTGAGTTCTCCGTGGAATTTATTCGTCAAAAGTCCTTCACGACATCGGCTCATCCAAGTTACAAAAAGGAATTATTATAAAGGAAATGACATTACAACACTTAAAAGAATATGACCTTATGGTCTTACATTTCCAATGCTAAAAACAAGAACCGAAAAAAATAACGATCAACGCAATATATTCATCACATGAATCAAAAGTAAACATTCATCACATGAGCATTAAAACCATTCATGTCATGAATATAATTGTGCCAACTCATCACAACATGCCTTTTAATAATTTATATCTCATATAAATTATTAAAACTAAAATGAGAATGGTTAAGAAAACTTTTCAATCTTAAACTCTCAATGCCAATTGTAGGAAACGACTTTCCTTAGTGTGGTAGAAGTTTATTGTGGTGGCACCGGCTCCGGTATGGATCTTGAAAATTTTCTTTGCCTTCTCTCTTTGTTATAGTAGCCAAAAATCAATCCTTTGATGTCCAATGCTTGGATCAACCACTCGATCTTTCGAACTATGACTCGAAACAGACAAACCAAAGTGTGAGCTTCACTCACAAAGATCCAAACTCTAAACAATTTAGAGAAATAAGATGTCACAATTGTTGGAGATTATCTAGGTCCCAAGGATCATAAATCAAGCATGAACATGTGTGAATACATTCGAGGAAGTCACGAAATACTTACATCGAGCGGTTGAGCGACGCAGAGGCAACAAAAATCGAAATCTCTTTCTGCCTTGGACTGGTCACGGCAGTGGCTGAAATTCCTCACTATTTTCGGCCTCTTTGAATCAACTTCCAAGCTCCAAGCTTCGTCGTGGTGATTCCCGGCTCATGGGTGGACTTCCCTATCACCTTCGCATGATCCCTCAGTGTGCTAACACTCTTGTTTTTGCATCAAAAACGCACTTGCTTCCCTACCATTTTCGGTTCTGCCCAGTAAAACCAGAACAAGAAATGGCGCGTGAGAGAGAGGAAGATTTGGAGGATAGAGAGAGATAAAATGTGTATTTGGTTTCCATAAAAATGGTAAATGATTTTCCAAAATCATATACACCAATTTTTCCCTCCAAAACAAAGCCATTAATATCTTGTCAACCACACACATCAACTTCCCATCAATCATGAATAGTGACTGGCGTCAATCACTCAAAGTGAAAGACATCCATCACTTGATTGACGAATGATGTGACGCTAGAAGCGACTAGCGATTTGACGCTTGATATGATTTGCCGCACTAGAAATTTAAAAAGCGAATGCGCTCGCAAATAATCCCGGGCTCGGGTTCGCTAATTCCAAATTAACGAATTTCCGTTGCGATGTAATTAAATCTAATTTAATTAAAATAATCATGCCTAGCATAATTACTATTCACGTCGCTAACGAATTAATTCTAAATTAACTCGTTCGCCCGAATTAAAATCTAATTTTAATTCCGTGTCGAAATCTAATTTCGTTTAATATATCGAATATATTAATTAATCGATTAATTCCAAATTAATCGTTTTCTCTCTTTAATTGATATTTTATCCCAGATAAAATATCTCTGTAATTAATCCCAGATTAATTTTCTCTCTCATCTTATTAATCCTAGATTAATTAAAGTGCGAGTCATACGTCATCGGTGAATCTTTGGGAAGCGACCCATGAGATCCCCGGTTATGTTGGCAGTAAATACGGTCGTCGGACTATCCGAACACGTAAGTACAAATTACTACGTTTATACCGCTTTACAAGACAAGGTTGGCCTCTAGCAAAACGCCATGCCTATCCAATTCTCCAGAAATATCCTTACAGGAATAGGGATCTATATCAAGCGTAGTATACCGTAGTATTGCGTATTTCTGTCCAGTATCGGATGATCACATGCAAGGCCTGGGGCTGGTACAGTGTCTGCCCCATACGAAGCATAAATTGGATTACAAGCAACTAGTCTCTTTAATATCGGATAATCATGACCAAGTCATATTATCTCGACGGTTGCAACCTTATATAGAGAACCAGTTATGTATCCCTGCGCGATCATCAACTCCATATGACTGGAGTGACACTTCCGTCTTGACATCACACCCAACACACTACGATTCTCGATATACCCAGAATTGGCGTACAAAGAAACCGGTTAAAGCCCTGGACGACCTCAACCAAAGTATATTGATTGTCGTATGCATTAGCAGTGCAAGTCTCAGGTTAAGACCAAATACACCTACCCTAATTTCAGATTTCCATAGACACATAGTCATACTACCAATGGAATTCTGAGGGGGTCTTATCCAGAGCGAAGATGTTTCCCGTACCATCGGTGAAACACAACCTCCTATTACACTTGCCTGAGTATCCTATACCCAAATATATGAGAACTATGTCGTTGTGCCCTCACGAAGCGCACAAGTGTAATACTAGTCTTTTACGCATTCATCGATGTCCAATCTCGATAATGCTCTGACTAGGGATATTTAATGATTTATCCTTCGTGGATTGATACTGTCTCATATCATTCTCAATCCAGGAACAAATCACACGGACCTCCTATCTTTTATACATCTAGGTGATCAAATCACAAATGATAAGAGTGCAATCTCCTTTGTCACATAGTTAATTTGTACAACAATACCATGATCTGTACAAATAGTGATGCTATGGGTCAAAATTGTCCAACAATCTCCCTCTTGGCCTATAGCCAGTCACTCGAGTGTCTAACACCCGAACTATGTACGGTTTGGCTCAATTGCTGAGAAAAGGCTTTCGTCAGCGGACTTGCATGATTATCATCTTGATGCGAACAAATCAGATGAATGATCCGAACAAATCAGATGAATATCGAAGTATATATCTGGATCGTTGATGAGACCATTAATTCTTTAGCTTGTGCTCAAGCCTAGCTCAGCCGCTAACAGAATTATATCTAATCTAATTAGATTTATTATCGACCCAAATGGCTTCTATTGCCGCTTCAGCTGCAGCAATAACCCGCATTTGTTGTTTATTCGGTAACAGTATCTTGCATGGAAGATATCCAACTCACTATACCGTTATTCAAACTGTATAGTACCGTTTGCTACTTTAAGTCGTTTTATTGGTTTAGGAAACTTGCAGTAGTGATCCAGTCACTTCAAGTTCTCCTTCTCCACAGATTAAGACAACATCCTTAGATCTCTAAGATACTAACGGATGTTCTTAACATCAATCCAGTGACTATCACTTGGATTGGCCTATTTGTGAATCCATATGCTCAAAGCATATGAGACACCAGGTTGCGTACTTTTTTCAATGTACGAGTTCACGGAGAGTTTTATCGAAAGCCAAGCTTTCGCCGATTGTTTAATTATGGGAATATCATTTCCAAGAAATGACATATGTTATAATTATTTATATGACATTTATTGTCAGTGCGCTCCCACTAACCCTCTTATATACACAAGAATCATTTCGTTTTGAATTAAATCATAAACTATTATGATTACATCAAAACGATAATTCCAAGAACCTATGCTTGCTTCAATCCAAACATGGATCGAATAACCCGCAAACCTTGTTTGCTAGTTTTGGTACGAAAAAACCGACAGGATATGTTGTAAACATCCTCCGAAAGGTTTCCTTTTCAGGAAAGTGATTTTCCCGTTAAGCTGTCATATTTCATAAATGAAACATGCAGCATTAGCAAGCATTATCCAAATGGATTTACCTTGGCAACAGGTAAAAGGTTGAATCGTAATCAACACAATGTTGATAACGATACCTTTCCGCTAAAAGCCTAGCTTTATACGTTGGTATGTTGCCATCCATGTATGTCTTCCTTGAAGACTTATACAGTACCAATAGGCACAAGGCCTTACGGTACATCAACTAGTATCCAAACTAAGTTGATATACATGGAATCCATTTCGGATTAATGACACTTTGTCATAATATGGAGTCGATACCTTGTATCACTTCCTCATACGTAGTCAGTTGGTATTCCTCAATAAGATAGACATCTTTATGAGCTGAGATCAGAAACCCATACCCTAGGTTGTTTTCTAACTCTCAGCGACCTACGCGGTTCTTGTGTATTCAAAGATTAATGGTAATAGTTTCATCCTTGATGAACTATTTATGTTCCATTAAGATTTGTGCCTGGAATAGTATTACTCCGATTTTCATCGAGTTTTACTAACCTCCCACTTACCACTGCATATCGGTATTCCTCTTAGGAAAACCGCATGGTGAGCAACAATTACATTGTTCTCTAGTGAGATGTATAAGTACTATACTTATGGTATCCCTAGGATAACCGACAATTGGCACTTATCCAATTTGGGTTCTATTTGGTATCATCCAAACATATGCCCAGAATTCCCAAATTTCAGGAATGAGAAACATGGTTTCTTTCCTGTTCATATCTAATATAATATCTGTCAAACAGATTTTATGGAACCTTATTCTAAATAAGTTCTGCACTGTTTATGCTTATCCGTTGAAGGAAATGGTAGCTCAGAGCGACTCATGATTAACCTTATCATGTCCAACAAAATTCGGTTTATCCTATTCGGACACAGCGTCACTTTGACGTGTTCCGGAAGGAGTCCTCATTGAAAGAATACTATACTCTTTCAAGTATATTAGAAACTTATTGCCTAAGTATTTTCCATTACGGTCTTACCGTGACGGTTTAATACTTCAGCCGATCTGTTTGTCTATTTCGTGTCGAAACTATAAAAGTTTCCGATTTGTGTTTCAAAAGAAACACATAACCATAACGCGATGCCACATCCGTATAGGTCATGAAATATTCATATCCACATCTAGCCTAGCTAGACATGGGCCCACTTCCTTCACAATGAACTAGGGCTAACAGATCGGTGGTATTTGTACTTTTACCAAGTAAATAGTGTTTTAGGCACTTTGCCCAATAAACTACATTCGTAGACTTTATTTGATTGGAATCAAATGTGTCCTAGTACCCACTCTCTGAAAGAGTGGATATACGATTCTTGTTTAATTGTGTCCCAGACAACAATGCCACAATATGTTTCTCCTGATCGAATTAGTTTGAGCTGTTTGTTTGTCATGTTATATGTTTGAGATTTTATTTATATTCTAAATATAAATATTGTTATTCACATCTAATGTGTTTATCTTAATATCATATTTATATAATAAAACACTTTAGTGTTCTCGAATATAAAGGTTCACCCGCAGCGGGTTAAACACTGATACAGAGATAATGTTTCTAGTCAAACTAGTTACATTATAACAGCTTCCTAATCATGCTCATAGCAGATTCTGAACATCGGTATATATTTATGTACCACACTAAGTATTTAAAATCCAATTTCAATACTAGTAATGAACATAATCTCTGACAAACATATTTGAAGTTAGAGCCTTGCTCGTTCTTCAATTCATTCATGTCTGCTTTGTCCAAACGGCAGTCACGCTTTCGCGATCCCGTTTGCCACAATTTAGGCAGACATTTTGGGATATGTCCTTTATCTTCCCAGAAGATTATAATGATTTTGCCTTTGCCATTTTTAACGCTCCAGAAGCCTCTGGCCAAGCCTTGGCCTTCTAGAATATCGAAGTAAGGTGCGTCTTGCGCTACTTGCCTAATTGCAAACTTTGACTTTGTCTCCTTGAGAATAGTCATTAACTCTCCAAGAGTTATTATAGCAATTTTAGTACTTCTAAAATCTAAGCATAGATTTATGAAGATCCTTCAATTTCATCATCATACTTTAAGGATCTAATCCTTAGTTCTGATTCAGAAATTAAGGAGTCTACTGCGACAAGCTTAATGGATTAAGCACTAAAGTTATCATTACATAAATCTTCTAAAGTTTATGCTCGGCTGTTTGCTTAACTCCGGGCTTAGGCCTAATGAGTTATTTTATGAAATAAAATAACTTATTATTTTTCCAGGACCATCCTGAAATTATTCCCAATTTGAAAATTAAACCATTTAAATACATTTTCCCTAGGATTATGTTTTAAATGTCAATCTTTCAATTTTATCTTGATTCTAATAGTCCAACTATTTAATCAACGATATCGGTACTATTTATTATAACGATTACAATAGTTCAACTATTTAATCAACTATAATTTAATAGATTAAAATCAATTATATTGATTACTATAATCTAATTATAAAATCAACTATAAATGAATAGTTTGAATATATAGTCCAACTATTTATTAAAGCAACAATTTAAATATTAGTGCAATTAACATTTAATATATATGACGAATGATATTGTTTGAGCGCGTATGGCGAGTAATTGAACGAATATTGCAAATTCAATTCTTGCCTCCCACTATTTTTCGGCGAGCCTCTAACCCTCTGTTGAGTACTCGGGAAACCGAGTTTCCTAGTGGGCTAGGATCCCGTTAAATATCACACAATCTTGACTTTGGCCAACAAATTGTATGATAATTAACTAGGTAGATCTCTAAGACCAATTGGATCCAATCCAATTCCTAGATCCAGTAGGCGGACATCCAAGTCCTAAACATATATCTTATATATGCCAATACATCCAATGTATTACCTAACCTTTTTCCTCTGAACCAACTAAGCCTTGGCTTTGGCACAACAAACTTAGTGATCCCAGTCAAGCGTGACCCATTGACTATGGAAAGCTTCGTAATCAATGTCGATGGACAAGAAGTGGTCTTGATTTTGGCCAACAAACCACAACTTGGACAAGACACTGACATGTAACAAAGCCTTCGTGATTCAAACACATCTTCGACAGACAAAGGCCTTGACTTTGGCCAACAAACCAATGTCGTCTTAGATCTTGAGTGAGAATCACTCAATGGAAGGAAAGACGCTTAATATTTGCGAGGGTTTTCGCGTGCAAATTGGCAACCAATTTATTATCTTTGTTAAGGTCTCATCATCATACACCCTTAAACATGCATTCTAAACACATAATAAAGCGCATATGAAAAATAATAATGATATGCGGATGGATACTTTACACAATGATCCTAGATCAAATCTCTCCATTTCTCTCTCCCGCTATTACATGTATTACTTCTACCTGTTACACTATACTTCTAAAGAAACCTCATTTACATTGAGGGGAATAGGTGAGAAGAGAATACAAAGAATATGAAGTGATAAGGCTGGACACGCAGGTCCAATTAATAAATCAAATTTATTACACAATTTCTAAAATTGTCCCACCCATCTAATATCCATCTGATATACATTATTGATGCATCGCAACCATGTATTCAAACAAGCATGTTATCAATCAATCTAATCAAATTAATTAATCCGATAAATAGTGATCATCCAATGTTCAAACAAAGATTTGATTTTGCTCGAGTCAAACTCGTTTTGCGAATAAGTACTTAAAGTACGAATTCTTGAATTAAATTAAACTACAACATTAAATCTAATTTAATATGCATTTACTTCTAATTTACTATTTAATTCCAAATTAAATGTCACACTTTATTTACGAACCTTTACGACTTAAATTCCAAATTTAATCGTTACGGGTCTCAAAGCCCGATAAACGTCCAACGTCAATTTAATTAAAGTCCAATAGGCTTTTAATTAATTTCTCGAGGCGTGGACTTTTGGTCAACTCAGGTCAAACCGAATAACCAAAATCCAATCCGGGAATTACCCCATAAGCCTAAAATTAATTTTGGCCCATTAGGCCCAATTAAACTTTAAAGGTTCACTAAGTCGCATTTGGGCTTTATGGAAGCAGTTTTGGGCCCAATTGGATCCAATCCAATTTGCCTTACCCAACTTTGTACAACAAAGCCCAATAAGCCCATTAACAATATTTAAGCCCAAATACAATTTCAAGCCCAATTTAATTAAACACAAAAATTCCAAATTTCCCATTTAATTAAACTAAAGTGTATTAACATAATTAATCACCCAAATCAATATTTCCAAAACACAAATTAGGCTAATTAATCATGCTCATTTACATCAATTAGTGTCCAACACAAATTAATAAAAATCAAACCCAATTACATGCTCTTATGCTCTCGGCAATTTGGGGATTTTACTTCCGATTCGAATTCAATCCAATTAATTCCACAATCGACATTAAATCATTATCCCGAATGATTTCCAACACATCCAATTGTCAAAAATCAAAAATCCCAAGACATATTAGGGCTAGACCAATTCGGCCAATATGAAAAATTTGGGGAAAATGTTCCAAACATAATTTCAACAAATTGATCCAATCAATCCTTAATTCAAACACATTTAAGCATACTAATCAATCCAATTTCATTAATCATGCTCAAAATCAAGTTTGCCCAATTTTAAGCCCTAAATCAATTTCATGCTTTCAACCAAGCTCTTGATACCATTGTTGGAGATTATCTAGGTCCCAAGGATCATAAATCAAGAATGAACATGTGTGAATACATTCGAGGAAGTCGCGGAATACTTACATCGAGCGGTTGAGCGACGCGGAGGCAACAAAAATCGAAATCTTTCTGCCTTGGACTGGTCACGGCAGTGGCTGAAATTCCTCACTGTTTTCGGCCTCTTTGAATCAACTTCCAAGCTCCAAGCTTCGCTGTGGTGATTCCCGGATCATGGGTGGACTTCCCTATCACCTTCGCATGATCCCGGAGTGTGCTAGCACTCTTGTTTTTGCATAAAAAACGCACTTGCTTCCCTACTATTTTCGGTTCTGCCCAGCAAAACCAGAACAAGAAATGGCGTGTGAGAGAGAGGAGGATTTGGAGGAGAGAGAGAGATAAAATGTGTATTTGGTTACCATAAAAAATGGTAAATGATTTTCCAAAATCATATACACCAATTTTTCCCTCCAAAACAAAGCCATTAATAGCTTGTCAACCACACACATCAACTTCCATCAATCATGAATAGTGACTGGCGTCAATCACTCAAAGTGAAAGACATCCATCACTTGATTGACGAATGATGTGACGCTAGAAGCGACTAGCGATTTGACGCTTGATTTGATTTGCCGCACTCGAATTCGAAATGAGAATGCGCTCGCAAATAATCCCGGGCTCGGGTTCGCTAATTCCAAATTAATGAATTTCTGTTACGATGTAATTAAATCTAATTTAATTAAATAATCATCCTAGCATAATTACTATTCACGTCGCTAACGAATTAATTCTAAATTAACTCGTTCGCCCGAATTAAAATCTAATTTTAATTCCGCGTCGAAATCTAATTTCGTTTAATATATCGAATATATTAAATAATCGATTAATTCCAAATTAATCATTTTCTCTCTTTAATTGATATTTTATCCCAGATAAAATATCTCTGCAATTAATCCCAGATTAATTTTCTCTCTCATCTTATTAATCCCAGATTAATTAAAGTGCGAGTCATACATCATCGGTGAATCTTTGGAAAGCGACCCATGAGATCCCCGGATATGTTTGCAGTAAATACGGTCGTCGGAATATCCGAACACGTAAGTACCAAGTACTATGTTTATACCGATTTACAAGACAAAGTTGGCCTCTAGCAAAGCGCCATGCCTACCCAATTCTCCGGAAATATCCTTACAGCAATAAGGATCTATATCAAGTGTAGTATACCGTAGTATTGCGTATTTCTGTCCAGTATCGGATGATCACATGCAAGGCCTGGGGCTGGTACAGTGTCTGCCCCGTACGAAGCATATATTGGATTACAAGCAACTAGTCTCTTTAATATCGGATAATCATGACCAAGTCATATTATCCCGACGGTTACAACCTTATATAGAGAACCAGTTATGTATCCATGCGCGATCATCAACTCCATATGACTGGAGTGACACTTCCGTCTTGACATCACACCCAACACACTACGATTCTCGATATACCCAGAATTGGCGTACACAGAAACCGGTTAAAGCCCTGGACGACCTCAACCAAAGTATATTGAATGTCGTATGCATTAGCGGTGCAAGTCTCAGGTTAAGACCAAATACACCTACCCTGATTTCAGATTTCCATAGACACATAGTCATACTACCAATGGAATTCTGAGGGGGTCTTATCCAGAGCGAAGCTGTTTCCCGTACCATCAGTGAAACACAACCTCCTATTACACTTGCATGAGTATCCTATACCTAAATATATGAGAACTATGTCGTTGTGCCCTTACGACGCGCACAAGTGTAATACTAGTCTTTTACGCATTCATCGATGTCCAATCTCGATAATGCTCTGACTAGGGATATTTAATGATTTATCCATCGTGGATTGATACTGTCTCATATCATTCTCAATCCAGGAACAAATCACATGGACCTCTTATCATTTATACGTATAGGTGATCTAATCATAAATGATAAGAGTGCAATCTCCTTTGACAGATACTTAATTTGTACAACAACACCATGATCTGTACAAATAGTGACGCTATGGGTTATAATTGTCCAACAACAATGATGTTTGGCTTTTGGAATTTCGAACACTCTCACAACATTTATGAATGTTTGAACTCTCTCTATTTTTCTTTCAATTTGCACTTGTGTGAATGAATGCAAAAATGTTAACCTTAGAAGTGAGAGAAATGGTAGAGATTATATTCTCTTACACAAGTCAACTAACCTTGTCATTAAGCATCTAATGTTTTCTTGCAATGGCCAACACAAAAATGTGTATGCCATACCAAAGCATAAGAAATGATAAGCTAAAGACAAGGACTTTGTCATTAAGCATCTAATGCTTTCTTTTAATGGAAAACACACAAATGTGAAGGCCATACCAAAGCATAAGAATGGATTAGCTAATGAAAAAACTATTAGGTGTAAACAAGCCACCTAATAGACATAATAAATTGGAGAGGATGGCAAGCCATATAGCTTTGTCTCCAAGGTAAATAAAAATCACTATCTTAATAATGATTAAATTACCTTCAATTATGTTGTAGTAATTATCTCAAAATTATTACTAACTTAATTATCTTGTAATCAAGATTTGATTACCTCATAATCAAAGAATTCTAGAAAATATTAAGTTAAACTAATTTAAAATAGTTTTCATTTGTGATAATAAATATTTTTAATCTCATTAATAATATATAAATATAATGTGAGCATATTATTAGACAATCTAATTAAATTAGGTTTGCTGCAGTTAATAGAGCTAGCACGGGGACCAAATGGACCTATGGTTCCGAGCTCCAATAATTCTAAAATATTAATTAAACTCTTTAATCAAATATTACGAATTATTAACTCTGCATTCTTCCATTAAGAACTCGAAGTTGAACTCTCATTACCGTAGATGGATAAATTAAACCGAACAACTTCGGTGTCCATCGATATAGTCATTATATATGGATATAGCCCTTCACGATTATCTCATAAATAGAGTCGGGTCAAAAGTCCGTTAAACCCCTCTAAATATTTTGTCTCTTAAGCACCATTGATTATATAATAAACAATTAATTCATAACAATTTTGAATACAAAACTTTCTATTCGTAATAGAAAAGTTGAGCGCTCAAATTGTTCAAGTCCCGAATCAACTCTTAAAAGAGATACTTATCGGTGAAATCACTCACGTTATACAAGCGCACGTATCACTCAAGTAGTATAAAATGTATCGATCCCACGAGGACTTAATACCTTAGCTATCAATTTATGAAGTTAAATGTTTACAAGTACCTAATAGATTGGTTTATTGATTGGATGGTGATTTTAAACTTAAAGACAAGTAATTAAAACAGTGTGAAAGTGAATTAAAGGTAAATTCAATATTATAAAACTTTCTAGGGTTGTGAATCCTTCCAATATCTTTTAAAGTTGAAGTGGTTATCTCATGTTTGTGCAATATATCGGTTTATTAACCTGTTACACGAAAATTTGCAAAAGCCTCTGTCGATGGTCAGATGCAAACACTCAAATAACCCAATTAATCATATGTCTATGTCAACCAAGTTACCTGAATTCATTAAGATTAAGTTCCAATTGTGGCTACCCCCGCCTGACAGGTATATGTCTCTTCTGGAAGGAAATTGATTAAGGGGTATCTAATCCTTAAGGGAGATCGTGGGCTATTAAATCTAAGGCTAAAACCTAAAGATCCTTCGTCAATTTTTTTTAAGTTTACCAGATCAATCTTATTAATAGCCAATTAACAAGAAGCATTAAGCTTAAGACTTAATAAATAAACCTTTATATTACCCAAGACACAAAATAACCCCTTATAAATAGGTGATATTGGAATTCATCACAACCTCATATTATGTATTTAGTTACAACACATACCTAGGATTACTAAACACTTAAATAAACAAAACATCATAAAAAATAACTTGAAGATAATTAAAAGTAAAATTACAATAATGAAAGAAAATGTTGGGGTTAGAGGATCCACTTTTAATATTTCAAAATTAGAAATCTCCCTTATTGTCAATGTTTACCGATTAATTAATTATATTTAACCTGACCATAAAGGCGAAAATTCCATTTGTCTCAATTAAGTCCAACCGACCATATAGGCGGTAACAAGGTTATTACCTAAACCGACTATATAGGCGAAAACTATGTCTGGAATGTAAAACCGACCATATAGGTGGTAACTAATTAATCCAAATTTAAATTAAAATAAAGGAGATTAATCTAATTTATTATATTAAAAGTGTCACATTTTCATTCCAGTAGAATGAGATTACCTGCTCATGCTGTAAATGAAAACACACAAAATTTTATTAATTAAATAAAAATAAAATACAAGAAAACTTAAATAAATATACAAAACACTTTCCTTTAGGTTTTCATGGAGAAATTCCTCCAAAGAAAGCATGAAAAATTTAAAAAAGTTTAGCTTGGTATTTATAGGCAAATCTAAAGGCTTCCAACAATTTCTCCACCAATTGCTCCACCAAACATGGCACCAAACATGACACCAAACATGGCACCAAATCCTCCACCAAACATGCATGTTTGGTGGAATTTTGACAATTTTCATTTTTTATTTTATTATTTTTTTTGTTTTGAAAATGACTTTAATAATTACAAATAACACACTATCGGATGTTTTATCAATTTCGGTCATGGAAACTTCAGAATTCGAAATTTTTATGAACTTCAATTATAGATCTTTGAGTATTCTGTAATCTGGAACTTGAATCACCTCAATCCGATATCGGAGTAAAAAGTTATGGCCAAAATACGACAATTGCGTAAAGTTGGAATTTCCGAATTGTACTTCGTTAGAATGCCATTTCAAGTTTCCAATCTCCAAAATCAAAATGTCAAGTCCATTTTTTGCCGATATCGGACTACTTTCTAGATCTCTGCTCTTGCTATAGGCTACAACTATGACATTTAATCTTACTATCCATACTGGTACTTTTTGTTAACTCCTAAGTGTCTCCAATCTTATTGGTCTGTTCTTTTTAACTTACATGGATTTCTACTGGCATTGGTCCGATCTATGGATTCTTACTGGTACTGCAAACTTTTCGATCTTAGATTATGTCGGTTTCTTTCTTTTTTAGGCTTAGAAGCCTCCTTGGTACCTTTCTGGATGAACCATCTCTCGAGGTTTGTTGCCCATGTCTCATAATATAGTATTATGCGTACTGAGCTTTCTTATGGTTATCTTTATCTTTGCTAGTAAAGGATGGGACAAGAACTTTACATCTCAACGGATATCAGTGTTCTTGTTCTGGTATTCTATGTTCTGGTAGAATCTATTACTCATGTAAGATAGGTATGAGATAGACTCCGTCAGGACAGTTTCCTTAACCGGTATTACTGAGAGGTTAGAATCTGGGTAGATCAGGATCTTATCTATATCGGATTCCTTAGCTAAGGAAACTATCAACTTTCCTGACGACATTCACTTTATTTCTCACGAGCCTGGGTTTGAAAATCTAAAATTTCTATATACTTTGTGGCATCTCATGTTTATTGGAAATTTCCACGACAAATTCTGATTTCTTACTTCTTTTGCCTTTATGACTATTCCTTAATACTCGAAAAGCTTGCTACTTGTACAAGGTATTCAAGGACTTTTTGGATTCGCTCAAAGAAATTTTATGAGAAGAGAAGAAACCTCACTTAGGTCTACCTGACATTTTTATTCTTGCTCAGGCTTTTATATTCTACATACTACCATAAGTTCTAGCACTTTCTTTATCCTCTGATTTTGTATCTCTACCTTTTATTGCCTCTGGTTGCTTTAATCATCAGTATATCATTTCTTACTTTTCTTATAACTTTCCATTTTTAATCCCTTGGGTGAATATTCTTGGAAATTTACTATCTATTTTCATAACTTGTCTTGAACTTCTGATGATAAACCAATATTACTACAAGAGGATTCTCAACTGGACAAGGATTATAGTTACTTTCATTAGGAAGAATATTCAAATAGCTTTGGAAAATCCTATTAACCTGTCTATATGGCTTCAGAACGTACTCAAAGATCAGAAACTTGAGAGGTAGTGCCTCATATACAAGTACTTCGGGCATACTACGTATATAAGACCCCATCACTCTACCCACTACAGTCACTAACTCCTTAGACCATGATCTGATACCATCTTTGTAACATCACCCTAACGGAGATGTTTCCTACAAGGAATAGGTTGACCTATTCCCCAGAGCCTCTGAATTTCTGGCAGTGATCATCACTACTAATACCATCTCGACTGCAAACTCATACATAGGGACCATTTACTAACTCAATAACATATAATGCATTTTAATACACGTAACTGTGTACTCAAATATATTTCTCCATAGAACTCTATTAATGGACACTTTTAACATATTACAACCACTTATACAATACTAGTGTATGCATGCAACTTTACTTTGACACTGACTATGCTGAACCTATGTATACGACCTGATGGACTCAAACACCCTAGTGACTGCCATCAATATCCATCCTCTGGAGCTTGTCCTCTAGGTAAACCTATAAAGCATAAAACACTGGGAGTAGGAGGGTTAAAACTAAAATACTTTATGACAAATCCATTGTTCTAAAACCAAAATCATCTCATGAAACTATCTTTTCTAAAAACTATTTTCTTATCTGAAAATAAATCTTCTTCTGTGAAACTTTTCTGGAAACTCACTTCTTTCTGTAAATCTTTGAGATTCTCATAAAACTGTTTCTTTTGAAACTCATTCGTAAAACTATCATTTGTGGAAATCATATATCTGAGGATCTGTAGAAAACCTGACGGATGGGGGCATTACGTATCGCCTTTCCCTCAAGCCACTGAACTAGAGCCAGAGTACTAATCAAAGCCACCATCCTGACCATGAAACTAGGATCTAGGGGCATCAGTCATCCATAGTCCTGAACTAGGATCTAGGGGCGTTACGTATCACCGTCCCCATAGTCCAAAATCTCCATGTGCACATGTTACTGGATCCGTCAATTTCAAGTTACATCTAAGGTGAGTTTTTCCCCCATGCCCCTAAAAATCACTAAAATCATGCTTTTAAACTCACAACTTTTCAAAGTATTCTCATTCATTTAATAATTGAAAAACAACTTGGCTAACGCCCTAAAGTGCTTAAAAGTAAGTCTCAAATCAAAAGCAAATAAGTAAATATCAACTTGAAAATAAATAACCACTCACTGATTTGGAATCTGGCTGACACTACTTCATTTCGTCAAAGAACTTGGGGTTCCTGTCGATAATCTATAATCGATAAACTTAATTAGTACATAAGTTATGAATTATACTTGTAACATGACATAATTTATGTATATGTGCTGATACGGAACCCTTAGGGTAGCCTCTAACATTCTAGGATGAAATTGAAATGGGCTGAAATTGTTTTTGTAACGTGTCGGGATGCCACATATTACGTGTCGCGACGCCCACACAAGCAGACAAAGTTAGAGAACATTTCATGTTTTGCGTCGTGATGCTAGAGGTTATGCATCGCAACGTCGCACTTGTATCATGACTCGCAAATCGAGCGTCGTGAAGCCTTCATGACTAAATCCGAGTCAGAGAGCATTCACATGTTCAGTGTCGTGAAGCTAGCCTATACGCGTCGTGATGCTAGCCTGATTTCAGGGCCAAAAACCAGTACTCCATTGTCACTGCCCAAAGCAATTCCAACACCCCCACACTATAACCTTCAGACAAGCACTTCTTATTACACTACAAAAAGGCCATTATCTAGTATCATCAAATCACAAAGTATACTCCCTTAACATATCCATATATAATTGAACAAATGCTCTAATTTGTCAATCTCAAGTTATCAACTCCCAACCAAATTAAACTCATGTTATATCATCTTTTAATGCATGAACTTCAACAAATTATCATCAAAACATCAAAAACAATTTCCCCCGAACATGCTAAGAAATTCGACCTTCATGCCCATTCTACATCTTGACATTATTTCAACCAAAATATAAGCATAATCCACTCTAAACAACATCATAAACATGTAATAAGGCTTAAATTTTGTCCAACCTTCTCAAACAACAAAGCCCCAATTTGTAGGGTTCATAAGTACGAAAATGCAAGTGAATAATGGATGCTCATTCTCCTAAATGAGAAAAAGATAGAAGAAAAATAAGCTTACTTGACCAAGAAAAGCTTGAGAACTCATCACCCTTTCATCAAAATTTACATGAGAATGAAGAAGATGGGAGAATTTTCTTGAACCTTGCTAATGTTTTTAGCTTAAGAAATAGATGAGTGAATAGTGCATTATTTATAGGCAAATGGCTGATTTTTTTGTAATGAAATGAGTGGCTAAGATTGTACCACATCACTCAATTCTAGACCTTACTCGAAATTCATTATAGCATCTATAGAAATAACGATTTTGGACCTAATTATGATTCGAATTTAGAAAAATATCCATCGTGAAAGTTTTAGGTCTTGATCTTAGATTTCCGACGATATAAAATTCATAAACCTCAGAGATTGTATGAAAATATTATGGCCTAAATACTAAGAGCTGTCTGAAATAGAACATAAAATAAATTTTGTATCATAACTACAAATAATTTATCGAATATTCAAAAAGTAAGATGAGCACATACACACTCGAGCATGATTTATATCATGTATTATGCCACCTATAATATAGTAGTCATTGGAATTACCGGGGTGTTACATTAAACCTACAACTTTCATCAAGAAACCTCTCTCAAACTTGGACTTTCTCTATGTCAAAATCAGATCTAAAGTTATCTAGTCTTTTGACTAAAATGTGATGAAAGGTTCGGTCCATTAGGAATATGCCCTATACCCACCTTGTAGGTAGGTTACATGTATTTGTACTTGTAATAGAATAGGGCTGTAATATTTTCATTAAACAATAAGATGCCATTTCTTTATTATTCTTGTCTCGTATAAATATGTATGCGATGATTTACACTTATAATACAGTCCTTCAAGTAATAAGATGATGGCTTTCAAGCCTGATGAGAATATTTACTCCCGAGTATTCATAGTCATAATTTTGTGAACAATCAGGGCATTCACAAAGCCGAGAGACTAGCATACTGATATGATCCGCCCTTAAGTGGGGAAGCTGATCTCATAGGCTACCAATGTGGTTCCGACTGCTTGGTGTATCACATGGGTGCATGATTGGTTCATGTTTATTGAACTAACCAGCAAGAGTTTTCACATGGAGTGCTTATTCCATGTGTTTGTGAAAACTCTCATGTATCGATTGTATAACTAGTCCTTAGATTTGAGGTTTTTATAGTCTTGTGCATGGATCATGTAACTTTGACATTCTTCCTTCCCCGATTCATAGAGTCAGTCGTAGGGTATGATTATGTCATTTGCTGACATGCATGAAAGTTATGAATATGCAACATAGGATTTCCACTCACTCTCGGATAACTTTTAGTCATGCGAGTCGTGTCTCGCTATGCGGATTGATATTTTTTATCAGTGTTTAAGACTGTGACCACATTAAAATAATCATGGTAGATTCTTGGTTTAACACAAATCATAGTATTATCAAAATTATACCTTTGAATATATAGGTAGATATTGTCCATGCCCTAGGTCATTCAGTGGGAATATAGCAAGTTGAGGGTGTTGGGACAGTTGTGGAACCCCTAGGGTCGGATCGATATCCTACGTAGCGGAAATGGGTCAAACCCATGGATATCAAGTGTAGGTATAATTTTAAATAATTTAATGAAATATTATATTCTATTATGAATGTATAGGAAAAAACCGGGGCTGAATCGGAGTCTAAAAACTCAAAAACGAAGCAAAAAAAAAAAAATTGTGCGCGCACTGTGCGCCACTCGACAACTTTTTTTTTCTTTTTTTTTTATATATCATTTCTTTCTCTCCTTCTGCTCACTTTCCAGTGAGCTGAAGGGATTATGATATTTTACCCTAATCTATTCTGGTTCTCCCTAAACACTTCAAAAATACCCAAAATTAATTTTTAACATCAAAACCAACATCAATACATGTTATAGAATAAAAATCAAGTTTTTCAAAATATCAAATATTTTTTAAAGAATAAAAATTTATTCTAAATACTCACTTGCGTAAATTTTGAATCCAATACACAAACCAAATTAGAATCCCAATAAGAAATGTCTCGTGAACAATTCTAGGTCACCCAAAGGTGTTCAAGTGATTCTAGAATGGTATTCATAGCTCTAAGCTTTAATCAAGAGTTCCAAACTCTAAATTATATTTATGTCTAACATAAATATTTTGACATAATTGCAAACATATTGTGTTTATACTTCCAAAGCATCCTAACATAATTTATTAGCCTTATTTAAATATTAAGCTATGTGATCATGCATCTAATACATAATTCATAACTTAAGAGAAGTTCAAACTTACCTAGCAAGCTTGTTACAAGATCCAATCTACTTCTTCTTTGTTGAAATGGTTGGAGAACCTCCAAGGTGTGCAAGCTTGACTTCAAGATCCAATCTTGATCTCCAATGTTAGCAAGCTTCACTTCAAGATCCAATATTGATTTCTCCTAGATGAAATTTTTTAGAGACCTCACAAGATTCTCAAAACACTTCTCCAACTTAGGCTAATTTCTCTAAGAATTTTCTTGTATTTTTACTTGTAATTAAAACCTTCCTAAAGCTTGCTATTTATAGCAAAACTTAGGCAATTTTTAATTAATAATAGTTGTAATCAACTTTTAAGTGGGCTTAATATAATTTGTCAAAAAACTTGATCGGTGAAATCACTCACGTAATGCAAGCGCACATATCGTTCAAGTAATATAAAAAGTATCGATCCCACGAGGACTTAATACCTAAGCTATTAATTAATGAAGCCAAATTTTTACAAGTATCTAATAGATGAGTTGTAGTCTCGTGAGGGCTTACAGTAATGATACCCACAAATGTCAATCAAATGTACACAAAAGAAAAAAGACTAAAGAAACAAGTTAGTAACTAAACAAGTGAAATTTCTTATCCAAGTTAATAGTTATTTTCTTTCTTTCTAAATTACCAAATAAGTAAATTCTCATATGTTTTTTACAATTCTCCATATACACAACCAACACGGTATTAATCAAATCATTGTGCCCGCAATATTCATAAGTGTAGTTGAAAAGAGAGTAATATTTTTGTCCAAAGGTTATATCAGAATTCACACCTTTTTAGCAATGGAATTTTTTTTTATATAACATCTTTAATCCATGTAGCGAGCTTTGGGCCAGTGACTCCCAAACTAGTTGGCTTTAGGGCACTTGGTGTTAAGACACCCCTACGGACTTAATTACTCGGATCTCAGATGTTTAAATTTTTTTCATAAGATCTTCAATCCATGTAGCGAGCTTTGGGCCAGTGACTCCCAAGCCAGTTGGCTTTAGGGCACTAGGTGTTAAGACACCCCTACAGACTTAATTACTCGGATCTCAGATGTTAAAAGTTCTACCGTTTGATGCGAACAATCTCTGCTTACTGAGGCAAGACGTCTGGTTACTAAGTAGAAAATTTATTATTATTAACTCAAGCTTTTCCGTTTGACACGAACAATCACTGCTTACTGAGGCAAGATGTCTGGTTACTAAGTAAAAGCATGGTTAATTATTTATATACACAATTTTTTCTTTTCTTTTTTTTTCTTTTTTTTTTCTTTTTTTGTATTCCATTGCTTTCAGATGCTTCCTCCAATAAACTAGAGCACTTAATATTACAAACTTTTCACTTACAACTCATGTCCGTATGTTACCATGCATGTTGATAATACATGTCAACTGAGCATTTAAAGATCCAATTTAGTCAGTATTATGGAGAATTCAAAATTTTAAATAATTCAAAAGGAAATAAATAAAAATTAACTCGTTACGAAATAGGTTGAGATACATCTCAGGAGTGGAAATTCCTTACACAACTATCTCAAATATAATTCCACCTGGTTAGTCAAAAAAATTTAAACAGAAAATAAAAAAAAAATTCAAATTCACACAAAATAACAACAAAATAAAAATAACAAAACAAATAAAAACAAGCAAGTCAAATATCCTCTCCCCCAAAACTAGTTAAGACATTGTCCCCAATGTCTGAAAAAGAAGAAGAAGGGTTTAGAAGATATCACATTGTTACATAGTCCAATTATAGCCTAGTTAAGACATTGTCCAATTTACGTTTCTTGCCACGATCGCTATCAGACCAGTTCAACTTGGAAACAATGGGGTCGATTTTTGGTACATAGGCTTAGAGTTGGTCAATTAATTCATTGGCTTTTCTCGCAGTTAGGAATATGTCTTTTACCGGTTTCGAGATGAGCCCAAGTTTGTTATCATCTGCAAGAAATACAAAAAGAAAATTGAAAAATCTATGCATATTAAATAGTCCAATGGGTTTATGGTGCATGTTCAATTTTGCCCAATGATGCAACTGTGAATATTTCTTTCAACGTGTCTAGCCCGCCTGGTAAAGCAATGAAAGCGTCAGAATGATTGACCATTTCAATAAGTTGTTCAGACATGCCTGAGACAATGCATTCCTCTCCATTTGAGTCTCCGATGAGGTTTGTATCTGCTAATGGTTTTGGAATGATCCCCAAAACATGGCTGCCATCTTCTTGCACGACTTTTGAAACACATCCCATCAATCCAAGATGGCCACCGCTATATACTAAGTGCATGTGTCATTCTACTATAAATCTCCCTAATTCTTTAGCAGCCTCCATAAATTCTTGTTTGGACCTAGAGTTAGATCCACAAAACACACAGATATGAGTAACTCGTCGGTTGGAAGTAGTTCCATTTATCTTTTATCTGAATTTTTATCTGGATATGTCGAAGAGAGGAATGATGAGCTGGATTTATAGATACTGAAAAGGTGCGTAATAATAGAACTAGTACCTGCCAAATGACAATTATTGGATGAACGTTAAAATAAATCGTGAAAGTCAAAAAGTATAGATCTTGTCGATGCAAATAAAGGAAATCACAACAGAAAAGCAAATCAAGGATATTATTAAGGCAACAGAATTGTGTTCGCAATACGTGACTCGCTTAGTATATAAATCCATTAGGATGCGTCTCAAGAATCCATTCCTTACTCAGCCATCACTAATGAATTAAATCTCATCTTTGTGATTGTCAAACATCATTCCTCCTATCTTGCTCTGCTTTAAATGCTTCGTTTATGCTTTTCCCTACATAAATAACACAAAAATTTAAAAATTCTACAATATGTATACACAAAATACAAAAAAAAAATAAAAAGTTTTGCATGGGTTGTCTCCCTGCTAGCGCTAAATCTTGTAGTCAATGAGACTTCAATGTGATTTTGGACGTCTGATTAAAGACAATCCCATGAGCATTGCTTTTGAATGGTCTCTTCCAACGATGAGGTGGCAAAAAAAATTTTGTCTGACTTGGTGCTCGAGCCATCTTTTTAAACTTTATTGCTTCAGTGGTTCCTGAAATGAAAGAAAGTAAATCAGGAGGTCTCGTATGGTGCTTGACTTTGAATGAGAGTGCCATTCTATCAAGCTTCTGGGCGGTGTCATTGATTTGTATTCCCAATACAGTGATGTTTCTCCTGAAGTCATGAGATCTTCAATATGGTCAGACATTTGCTTCTGTTTTTTTCTCTACATCTTGCTCCAATTTTTTATCACATATGCATTTTAGCATTTCCTCATTCAGCTCTTCATCAAAAATCTGTGCAATGGATACTCCAAGATCTTCATTTTGAGGATGTAGAGTTTCATCCTCACTTGTTGGTGTAGTTGGTATAAACAGCTCTACTACTTGTTACTCCTCATAATCTGATGAATAATCAAGATAAAATTGAGATTCTGCCTGTTCGTGCTCCTGAACTGATACCTCAGATTCTTGATACTGCTCTTCCTCTTCTTCTATTAAGGCGTCATTATGAAATCTTTGGTACTCGAAGGCTTCGTCAGATTAATCTGAAAATGTTTCGTGAGGTATGTAGCTCTGGTTTTCTGTTAATTGTCTCGCTTGATCTGTCATTCTTTGTATGGATGCCGCTTGACTTTGAAGGGTTTCTATTTGACTCTGAAACGTTGCAACCATTGCATCCAACTTTTCATCTTGTTTCTTCATCCAATCTTTGAGCATGTTAATCACCCGATCATCCTCTGATGGTTCTGGTTCTTGATGAAGATCGTAAGTGGATGGTGGATAAGATGGAGAATAAGGTTCAGTGAAATTAGCGGTTCATCATACCATGAAGGATTTTGATAGTTCTGCTACCCTGAATTGTAGAGGTATATGCATTGATCGCTCGGGTGGTTACCATCACATATCTCACATCTCCTCATTGCGTTCTGAAATGGTTGGGAAAATGTTGGTTCTGACATCCAGTGATAATTGGACTGGATAACAGGCCTCAGAAAACCAGACTGCTGCTCCCTAATATGTGGCGTATCATTTCTTTGTAAAGCTCGTAATTCTTCCATCGCCCAATAATGTTCCATTTTCAACCACCTGAAAAAAAATGAAGAAATAAAAATTACAGATAAAAATAAAGAAAATTAGATACAAGTAAAATATATAGCTTCAAAATTAATAACGTAAGAAAAAACGGTGCCAAAAACTTGATCGGTGAAACATATACGTAACGCAAACGCACGTATCGCTCAGGTAGTATAAAAATATCGATCCCACGAGGACTTAATTTCTATTATTGTTATTAATTATTGATTCTATTTATTTACATGTATCTAATTAAAGGGAGAAGAGAATGATTGCTTGATTGGTTGGTTGAATATGGATTTGCTAAGTAAATAAATAAATAAAAACACAAAAGAAAATACTAAGGAAAAAAAACACAAACATCTAGGGTTATGGTTCCACACAATATTATTCTAATGATAAATTAATTCTCTTATATATGTATAATAAATCAGTTTGCTAACCTGGAACACGAAGATATGCAAAAGCCTCTTCCGATGGTCTGATGTAAACACCCAAAATAACCAAATTAATCATATTTCTATGTTAACCAAGTTATCTGAATTCATTAAGTTCAAGTTCCAATTATGGCTACCCCTGCCTGACAGGTATATTCCTATCATGTAAGGAAATCTACCTATATGACTGTTACCCCAAGGTGAGATCGTGAGCTATTGAATTTAAGGTTGAAACCTAAAATCTATTTTCCAAGTTCATTTTAAGTTTACGACATCAATCTTATTGGTGATCAGGCAACAAAAAGCATTAAGTTTAAGATTCAATAAACAAACCAAAGCATTAAACATAATATAATTAAATCAATTATTAAGCATGTGAATATTGTGTTTCATCACTTCCCTAGAATAAAAAAATGTTGGGGTTAGGGGATCCATCTTTAATATTTCAAATGTAGAAATATCACTTTATTATAATACAGAAATTATCAGTGTTACCCAATTAAGTCAAACCAGCCATAAAGGCGGTGTTATTATTTGTCCATAAACCAGCCATATAAGCGGTAATCATCTGTCACTTAAAGACTGACCATATAGGCGATGTCACATTATGTCAAATAAATAAAACCAGTCATTAAGGCGGTATCAACTTTAATCCATATTATAAAATTGTAATTTCTATATTATAAATTAAGTGAGATTAATCTACCTTATCATATTAAAGGTTTCACCTTTCCCTCAGCGGAAATTAACTACTAAACATAAAAGAAAGTAAAAACATACAAACTATTATTACTACTAAAAATAAAAAATAAAAATACATTACAAAACTACTAAATAAAACACACAAGATACAGTCCTTAATTCTTATTCAAGAAACCAATGAAAGTATGAAATTTACAAATGAAATGGTGTAACGACGGGAATTCTAACTACTGACTCACTGTGAGACAAGCGTCGCATAGTATAAATTATAATTGGAAACATATACTTTCGTGAGATAACTATCGGTAAATTTGAGGACGAATCTGATACTAGACGTCATGAAATTTCACTTCGGACAGCCCATGGTTTTTAGGCCATACCTTTTCTATATGAACTCCGATTTTTATGAATTTTATATCGTCGGAAAGCTGAGATCAAGATCTACAACCTTTGCGTAGAACAAGTTTCTAAATTCGTAACAGAAATAGGTCAAAATCCCAAGTCAAATTAGAATGAATAGTAATTTTGGACTCAATTGGAAGAATACCAAACTTTCTACACTTATCTCCAACCTTCCAAATATCATACAACCCCCCCATTATATATAAGAGTACACTATTCACAAATCAAAAAAATTTGAAACAAAAATGAAAGAAGAAATCTTGAGAAGAAGATGAAGAAGAAGAAGGAAGAAGAAAGTTGAGGGAAAAAGAAGAAATTATAGAGGGAAATGAAGGCTTCAATCCACATCAAGTTTAGGAAGATTAATGAAAGCATGGAAGCCCTAGTTGAGAATGGAGAATGTGATTCAAGGTAAAAATACAATCTTGACCCAAATTGTTATTTATTAAGTTTTGATGTTTTGATGATTGTGATGAGTTGATGACTTGAATGAGATGGTGAATGAGTTGTTATTGAGTCAAAATTGATGATAGTCGGAAATTTCCAATTTGTTAATCTTTGAGGTTGAACTAAATAGGGTTTTTGGAAAGGATATGGTTAATGTTGAGGATGATATTGATGATATATTTTGGGTACTTATTGTCATTATTTACTTATATAAAGATATGGATTAAGTGTTGAGCAAAATAGAGTAAGAATGATTGAAGTTTAGACTAGAAATTGGTATTGCGTCGTGACGCGATCTGGGAAATTTCCTAGGAAGGCTTCTGATCTGTTACGTGTCACGACAAGATGGGATTGTGCATCGCGATGCGCAAGGCAAAAATTACGGTACTGTAGACATTTACATTTTTGCATGAAAGCCCGATGATGAGCTTCGTTTGGAGGCACTACCCGATTAGTTGCGGAAGTTGCGGGAAACGAACGTCGGAAGGGAAAATTCAAAAATTAATACCTTATCAAAATTAACTCATTTGTTTGGCCTCGGTTTCGCTTAGTTGATCTCTATTTTAACTATTAGACTCGGCCTAAAATCCCCGCAACCCACACCAAGCCACCACTCAAGCCCATACACAACCAACCCACACACCCAGGCCCACCAAAGCCCAATCCAAAATAATTAAATCACATTTAAAACACATGTTGAAATTAAATCAAGTCCCTTTCCTAAATTAAACCAAATCTCATTCCTAAATTAAATCAAATCCCCTTCCTAATCTAAATAAATCACCTCCCAAATTAAATATATTCCCCACCAAAATTACACAATATCTTTTCCTTAAACAAACTAAATAAGCACATCCCATATTTGCATGATTCCCTTTCTTACCTAGAAACCCTAGCTCACCATTATAAAAAGAGGACTAAACCAAACCCAAAAGGTATTCTCTTTTAACACTCACTCACGGCTTTCTTTTTTTGGACTCACTCCTCACGGCTCAAACAAAGAAACACAAAGAGAATAAACCCTAAACTCAACCTTCTCATCTCCCTTGAACCATCTCGGCCACAATAAAGAAACACAAAAAGAATAAACCCTAGCAGCCCTCAACGCCAAGCTCTCTCGGCAAAGCAACCCTCACACCTCACTCACAGCCCTTTCCAAAAAGCCGACCACACCACCCAACGAGCGACCCTTCAACAACAACAAAATAACCCCCACAGCCGAATAAGCCACGCATCACACAAACCATGTACACATAAACGACAAACTGACTCCCACACCGACTCCACAAACCACACGACTTTAAGACACCCACACGGTCATATAGACCCCTGCCAAATCACAAAACTACAAAGCCACAAGCAGTCCTCTTTTGACCAAAACCAATCAACAAATAAGCCAACTACCGAGAACGAACTGCCCCCACGTGAAGACAAGTAACCCTAAACACACACAGTGACCGTGAACAAGCCAAAAACAAAACACAAAAAGTGACCAAAACCGAACAACAAACTGCCCCTAAAACCGATCCCAAAACAGTCCAATAAACTGACCAAAAATACCCTAAAACCGTGACCCATTATCACCCCAAAACAGTGAACAAATACGACGACCAAACAACAGAAAAAACAGTGAAGAAAATAGAGAAAACGGCAGTGAAAATAGTGAAACAGCGAAGGAAAATATTGAACTAGAAAACCAGAAAAGTTACGGAATATTAACCCTTCCGGCGACTACGTAACGCACTCCCGGGAAGCGATTTAAAAGGTAAGACCTGAGGGCACCCTTTGTCATTTTTTTTTGTCATCCTCGAAACGGCATGCTTGGTTGGACGTGGAATATGTCCAACCGGGTATGCGAAGTCCTACATTAAAAACGGCCAAACTATTGGTCACATCTCTCTTTAATTATTCCGCCATTTATTTTATCCCGCATTTATCTTTATTTCTATTTCGTATTTAATTTATATTTATCATTGCTTTATTATTCCGTATTTATTTTCAGTCATTTATCTTCCTTTAATGCTTCGCACTTAAGTTATTATTTATCGCTTCCGTTATTTATTGTTATTTCATCACATGCATTATCATATTTCATGTATACATTGGGTTAATGATTACGTTATGTTAAATGGTCGGAGCCATCTCTTGCGGTATATCGGATGGAAACCCAGACATAAATTTCGTAGCCGAATTCGAATGGACGGTAGTGTGGTCTATACTTGGGATACAACTCCACGTACCGTTTGAGAAACTTTCAAGCACATGTTTCATTTTGTGATTTAAATCCATGTTTATTGTTCTGCTATTTATTTTATATGCATTATTCCTTTGTTTATGAATTGTAATCTAGTGCGCATGGGATAATTACGTTGGTTTAAAGGTCCTCCATTTGAGGGAAATGCCTAAAGGCTACATTTACCACAATATTTTGCCCGCTGGACGAAGTACGTTTGATTGAACGTGAGATATGTTCAATTGGGCATACGAGGTCTCATATTATTACTTTGTTTATTCATATATTGTTACTTGAAGCGCATGGGCTAATCATATGAGTTAAAGGTCCTCTATTCGAAGGAAATGCCTAAAGGCTACCTTTACCGCGATGTTTTGCCACGATGGACGTAGTACGTTTGATTGAACGTGAGATACGTTCAATCGGGCATACAAAGTCCCATATTATTACTTTGTTTATTCATGCATTGTTACTTGATGCACATGGGTTAATCATATGGGTTAAAGGTCCTCCATTTGAGGGAAACGCCTAAAGGCTACCTTTGCCACGATGTTTTGCCACGCCGGACGAAGTACGTTTGATTGAACGTGAGATACGTTCAATCAGGCATACGGGGTCCCATATTATTACTTTGTTTATTCATACATTGTTACTTGATGCGCATGGGCTAATTATGTGGGTTAAAGGTCCTCTATTCGAGGGAAACGCCTAAAGGCTACCTTTGCCATGATGTTTTGCCGTGCCGGACGAAGTACGTTTGATTTAACGTGAGATACGTTCAATCGGGCCTATGAGGTCCTATATAGATGTCGGCCGCGGTCACATCTCTTTCATCATTATGTTATTTACCCTTTGCATATCATCACTTTGTTTTTCATGCATTGTTATCTGGTGCACATGGGCTAATCACATGGGTTAAAGGTCATCTATTCAAGGGAAATCCCTAAAGGCTACCTCTATCACAGTTCGCTGTGCCCTTCTTCTATTGACTTCGCTATTCATCTTTGTTTTGGTTGTTGTTTTGCATCTCTTCATTTTTGCATTCATGCCATGTTTATGTTTGAGTGTTTGCTATCTCTTGCGGTATATCGGATGGAAACTCAAACGTAAATTATGTAGCCGAATCTAAATGGACTATAGTGCAGTCTGTACTTGGGATACAATTCCACGTACTGCTTAAGAAACATTCACGCATATGTTCGTGTCATTTTAGATACCACTTTGGTAATCTCGTTCGAATGCGTTTCCAAACGCTACACGAACGCATCCATCTTGTTTACCATTCGAACGTGTTTCCAAATGCTGGACGAATGCACATACAGTGAACATATTTCTTTTCATCATATTTCATGCATGTTTGCTTCTTTTGTCATTTCTTTTGCATTATGCACCTAATTATCTGTTTTTATTACTGCTTTTACAATTATTATTTATTTACATCTCTTACGCTTCATTGTTTAATATGTCTATGGAATTATGCATTTGTCTTCCTTTCTATTTATTTACGTTTATGGGTGTGCAAACTTGTGTGTTGATTAAATTATCTTGCATGTGTTACATAAGACTTGGTTATACTATTGCATAAATCCTTTCATTACAATTGGCATAAGTAAGGGACCATTTCGAACCCAACGGTTTGAGGTCTTCCTTTGCGAGGGGTGACTGTGGCCTTAAATCATTTCCCACTTCACACTGGGTGGCGACTCCATTTTATTTCTCCGGTTTAGTCCCCCGCGGGCTACTCTGTACTCCCAACCGGGCCGCGAGACCGGACAGCGTCGCCCACCTCTGTGGCCATGTCTATAGTCTGGCGACTCCACTGGGGATAGAGAATCGGCCCCGAAATATTGTCTTGTAATGTTTGTGATTTTTTCTTTAGTTAACCTTGTCTACAAATGGGATGGGACCAATGGATTAATAAAACTTCCCAAGCTAAAGATGATTTAACCAAAGGTATTATTAGAGTTAGATAATGATTTGGTGTCTTCCTTCACTCACTACCTTTTTATTTCAAAAAGGAAAAGCTGTGAAGACATCTAGATAATCATTTACTCAAAGCTTACCTTAGAGCATATATAAAGTGATGGACTAATTTGGAGGATCTATTGTTTATTCCTGTCACCAAGGCGATAAGAGCCTAAGAGGTAAGGGTATTTAAGAGAGTTCGCTCCACCCTCCCTCTGGGGAATTTTCAATAGTGGAATCCATTTGACAGTTATTCATGCATCTTGAAGTCATTTTCGCTCGAAGCGGCAGATCGTTATATGGTATCATCACTCGTTGGCACGTACATTATGGTATAAAAAAGGTGCGCTCACTTGGTCGCTCGAACCTTTGAGTGGGGAGACCTAGTTGTGGGCAACCCTTCGCCAGCGGGAGCCTTTATCCATACCCCTATAAACCCACATGTGAAACATAGTTACATGACCTATAGAAGCCACCCTTTATGCTTGTGTTTGGGACCATCATCATTTGGATTCATTTGGACTTCTTATTATGAGATGTGAACTTGTTGGGCCATTTAAACTGGAACGAGTTTGTGTCTTATGAAGATTGGGCCAAAAGCTTCTAAAATGCCGATGGGCCACTTTGTGTTTGGGCCCCCTATCATTTGAAGTTGTTTAGCTACGTTATTGTAAAAGTGTAAACCTGTTGGGCCTTTTTCAACTGGGATAAGGTTACACCTCGCAATAATATGATTGAATGCTTTGAAATGACAATGGGCCAACTTGTATGAAAACCTTGATGAGTTTAGAAAATCTAAACATGATCCAAATATGCTAGAAGCATGAATTCGATATCCGCACTGGCTTTCATCCAGAAAGGATACGCCTTATTACAGCAAATTTGTATACTTTTGGCCGCTTTTAAGTTCATCCCCATTACCACGGTTGCCGAGAGCCCAATTCGTCGTTTCTAGACAATGGCATGATCCCATAATCGGCTTAGTCCGTGTTGTAAATGGGCGGTCTTTGTCTTTTACCGATGGAAGGGACAGAAGCAGCCAAGGTTCACCCCGTAGCACAGGAGAAAGCGATTTTATGTACCTTGCATCGGTGCATAGAATAAGTCATATCTAGTACCAAAATTAGGCTTGCCACGAGTGTGGGAGAAATAAGGTTGGAAGGATATATTATGTTTGATCACCTCACGTATTTTATATATTTCATGCATCGCACGCATACATGTATCATACTAACTAATAGTTTTAAAGCCGCCATAGATACCCATTGGGTTAGAGAAGAAGGAAGACTCGTCAAAAGACCGTTAGCGAACATGAGTGAGTCAGATAACGAGGGTTCTCGCATGGATCCGCTAGAGACTAACCTCACTAAGATTACCGAACAATTGCAAGCTTTGACCACCGCTGTGGCTAATATGGCATTGCCCCGTGGAGGAGGGGCAGGAAGCTCTGAGAACGTTAGGCGTGAAGAGCCTCCGATCAGGATGAGTGATAAGATCCATATTTTTTATGATGATATGGCTGAGTACGCCGCGGGAAGGGTAGTCGGGTCTCAGACAGAATTGCAAAAACTTAGGGATCAAGTAGAGTCAGTTACCCGTAAGATGAGGGGTAAGCATGAGGATTTACTAGAGTACGAGGCGATGACTTTCGAGGAGCAGTTGCCTTCTCAATTCAAGATGCCCGACATAGCCAAGTTCAACGGGAACGAGGATCCGAGGGTTCATATCCGAAAATATGTTTTTGTGATGAGTTCGGTGGGTCTGTCGAAGCGTCAGGTTCAGAAGATGTTTGGGAAGTCGCTAGAGGGAGCGCATGTGGTGTGGTATCATGACCTTGAGATGAAAGGTCAAGGATGATTGGAGGGCATTGGCGGAGGCCTTTCTGAATGAGTATGTCACGAATTTGGAGATCGACTTGTCACTTCGCGACTTAGAGAATACCAAACAGAAGCCGGAAGAGAGCTTCAAGGATTATGTAGATCGCTGGAGGAGCCAACTTTTGAAGATATAGACTCGGCCCTCGGAGAAGGAACAGATCAAGATGATCATCAACGGTACTAAGCCCTCAATTTACGGCAAGCTGATGAGGATGACCTCTATGATTAGTGATTTTTGACAGTTGAGGGAGACTGCTATGGATATTGAGGAGGAAGAAGCTGAGAATATGAAGTTTTATGGCCTGAATAGGAGGACCATTGGGGGACCTTCGGGAACCAAGCTTGATTCCGCCAAGGTTGCCGCCATTAGGAACAGGCGATTTTCTAACCTTGGTAAGCCTTTGTCTAAGGTGCTTGAGAAGTTGAAGAGACAGGGACTCCTAAAACCTTTAGAAGCTAGACCATTTCCCAACCCTCCACCATCACACCTCAATATGAACCTATATTGCCATTACCACCAGAAAAAAGGCCATGACACCGACAGCTACGCCCACCTCAGGCATGAAATTCAAGACCTCATCGACTCCCATAAAATACCCGACCCAGAAAAAGAACAACCCAACACACAGAGAAACCCCCAACCCAACTATAGCTCTGTTCCACCACCCACCTACATGATTAGCTCCGGCCTACCCAAAAGCCTTGTCCTCCAAACCTTTGACTGCCAAGCCTTTTGCCTAGAGATTTGGGATAGCAGTAGTGAGGAGGAAACGGAGCCGGTGAAGAATTTCTGGGAAAACTTTTCCAGCACTGATGAAGAGGAGGTGAAGGGGATGACATGCAGTGGGTGTTTCTACAGTGATGCAGCAGAGAAAGGCAATAAAGTGTTGGTAGAAGGCAGAGAAGCGGTAGAGAACGTGGATAATGCAGAAGGAGATGTAGTGTTGCGTCAGTTGAAGAAGATGCGAGCACAGGTAAGCATTTGGGAGTTGTTGTGTGCATCTCAGGAGCACAGGCGCGCCATGGTTGAGGCTTTGAGTAAGATATTGGTACCGGAGAAAGGATCACAATAGGCCACTGTTCATAAGAGCGGAAGTGAAGGGAAAAAGGACATCTTGTGTGATTGTGGATGATGGCTCATCTATTAATGTGTGCCTTTTGAAGATTCTGTTGAGGTTAGGTATGAAGGCGACAAATTTGAGTCCCTCTTGTTGGTTTCTATTAAGGTCTCAAGATCAATAATAAGCATGAAATATGTGCGAATACAAATCAACGAAGTCGCGGAATACTCATATCGATCGGTTGAGCGACGCTTTGACGATAAAAACTAAAATATCTGCTCATGGAAGGTCACGGCAGTGACAGAAACAGCTCACTGGTTTGGCGTCAATTTTGGTCCTTCGTCAAGCTCCAAGCTTCGTCAAACGACTCCCGGCTCATGGGTGGACTTCCCTATCACCTTCGCATCTCTCTCGGAGTGATAGCTCTTGTGATTTTTGCCACAAAAACCACACACTCTTGTTCCCCAACTCACGGTTTTGACAGAAAACCAGTGAGCATTTTGCCCCTCCATGGGCGTGAATGATGAAGAGAGAAAGAGATGAGAGGATTTATGTTTGGTTGGAAGAAAAGTGTATCTAATACACAACTATTAATTTCCAAAAATTAATTACACCTTTTTCTCTTTCCAAAAGTCAAGCCTTTAAGGCTCCAACACCAACATCAACTCCATCATCCATCAATCAGTGAATAGTGACTGGCGTCAATCACTCAAAGTGAAAGACATTCATCACTTGATTGACGAATGATGTGACACTAGATGCGACTAGCGATTTGACGCTTGATTTGACTTATGTACCGCACTAGAATTCGAAATGCGAATGCGTTCGCAAACAATCCCAGGCTCGGGTTCTTTAATTCCAAATTAACGAATTTTCCATTGCGTCGTAATTAAATGATTACGCCTAGCGAAATCACTATTCACGTCGCTAATGAATTAATTCTAAATTAATTCGTTCGCCCGAATTAAAATCTAATTTTAATTCCGCGTCGAAATCCAATTTCGTTTAATATATCGAATATATTAATTTATCGATTAATTCCAAATTAATCGTTATCTATCTTTAATGGATATTTTATCCGAGATAAAATATCTCCTCAATTAATCCCAGATTAATTTTCTATCTCATCTTATAATTAATCCCAGATTAATTTAGAGTGCGAGTCATACGTCATCGGTGAATCTTTGGGAAGCGACCCATGAGATCCCCGGATATATTGGCAGTAAATTCGGTCGTCGAACTATCCGAACACGTAAGTACCAACTACTACGTTTATACCGATTTACAAGACAAGGTTGGCTTCTATCAAAGCACCATGCCTACCCAATTCTCCGGAAATATCCTTACATGAATAAAGGATCTATATCAAACGTAGTATACGTAGTATTGCGTATTTTTGTCCAGTATCGAATGATCACGTGCTAGCCCTGGAGCTGGAATTGTGTCTGCCCCGTACGAAGCACATGTCGGATATCTGGTAACTAGTCTCTATAATCGGATAAACATGACCTTGTCATTTTATCCTGATAGCTGCAGCATTTAAGAGAACCTGTCCCGTATCCTACGTGACCATCATCTCATGACTGGAGTGACACTTCCATCTTGACATCACACCCAACACACTACGATTCTCAATATACCAGCATTGGCGTACACAGAACCTGTAAAGCCCTGGACGACCGCAACCAAAGTATATTGATTGTTGCAAGTATTAGCGGTGCAAGTCTCAGGTTAAGACCAAATACACCTACCCTGATTTAGGACTTCCATAGACACATAGTCATACTACCAATGGAATTCCGAGGGGGTCTATCCAGAGCGAAGCTGTTTCCCGTACCATCGGTAAAAACACAACCTCCTATTACACTTGCATGAGTATCCTATACCCAAATATATGAGAACTATGTCGTTGTGCCCTTACAACGCGAACAAGTGTAACACTAGTCTTTTACGTATTTATCGATGTCCAATCTCGATAATACTTTGACTATGGATATTTAATGATTTATCCTTCGTGAATTGATGCTGTCTCATATCATTCTCAATCCAGGAACAAATGACAGGGACCTCCTATCATTTATATATCTAAGTGATCTAATCACAAATGATAAGAGTGCAATCTCCTTTGTCACATAGTTAATTTGTACAACAACACCATGATCTGTACAAATAGTGACGCTATAGGTCATAATTGTCAAACAATCTCCCACTTGGCCTATAGTCAGTCACTCGAGTGTCTGACACCCGAACTATGTACGGTTGGTTTAAACTGCAGAGAAATGCTTTCGTCAGCGGATTTGCATGATTATCGTCTGATGCGATTTATACGATCATCACATCGCCGCGATGTAGGATCCGAACGAATCAGATGAATATCGAAGTATATATTTGGATCGTTGATGAGACCATTAATTCTTTAGCCTGTGCTAAAGCCTAGCTCAGCTGCTAACAGAATTACATCTAATCTAATTAGATTTTGCATCGACCCAGAAGGCTTCTATTGCTGCCTCAGCTGCAGCAATAACCCGCATTTTTTGTTTATTCTGTAACAGTGTCTTGCTTGGAAGATTTCCAGCTCACTGTTCTGTTATTTAAATTGTATAGTACCGTTTGCGACTTATAGTCGTCTTATCGGTTTAGGAAACTTGCAGCAGTGATCTCAGTCACTTCAAGTTCTCCATCTCCATAGTTTAAGACAGCATCCTTAGTTCTCTAAGATACTAACGGATGTTCTTAACATCAATCTAGTGACTATCACTCGGATTGGCCTGTTTGTTAATCCATATGCTCAAAGCGTATGAGAAACCAGGTCGCGTACATTTTTCAATGTACAAGTTCTTGGAGAGTTTTCTCGAAAGCCAAGCTTTAACCGATTATCATTATGGGAATATCATTTCCAAGAAATGACATATGATAATTATTATATAGGACAACCACTGTCAGTGCGCTCCCACTAACCCTCTTATATACACAAGAATCATTTCATTTTGAATTAAATCATACTTCATTATGATTACATCAAAATGATAATTCCAAGAATTTATGCTTGCTACAATCCAAACACGGATCGAATAATCTGCAAACCTTGTTTGCTAGTTATGGTACGAAAAAACCGTCAGGATGTTATAAACATCATCCTAAAGGTTTCCTTTTCAGGAAAGCGATTTTCCCGTTCAGTTGACATATTTCATAAATGAAACATGCAGCGTTAGCAAGCATTATCCAAATGGATTTACCGTGGCAACAGGTAAACGGTTGAATCGTAATCAACACAATGTTGATAACGATACCTTTCCGCTAAAAACCTAGATTCATACGTTGGTATGTTGCCATCCATGTATGTCTTCCTTGAAGATTTATACAGTACTAGTAGGCACAATGCCTTGTGGTACATCAACTAATATCCAAACTTGTTGATATACATGGAATCCATTTCGGATTCATGACACTTTGTCATAATATGGAGTCGATACCTTGTATCACTTCCTCATATGTAGTGTTGGTATACCTCAAAAGATTGACATCTTTATGAGGTGAGATCAGAAACCCATACCCCAGGTGTTTTCTGACTCTCTCCGACTATGCGGTTCTTTTGTATACGAAGATTAATGGTAATAGTTTCATCCTTGATGAACTATTTGTGTTCCATTATGGTTCGGTGCCTTGAATAGTATTACTCCGATTTTCATCGAGTTTTACTATCCTCCCACTTACCACTGCATAACGGTATTCCTCTTAGGAAAACCACATGGCGAGCAACAATCTAATTGTTCTCAAGTGAGTTGTATAAGTACAATAGTTTGGTATCCCTAGGATAACCTACAATTGGCACTTATCCAATTTGGGTTTTAGTTTGGTATCACCCAAACATATGCCTAGCATCCCAAATTTATAGGAATGTGAAACCCGGTTTCTTTCCCGTTCATATCTAATATGAAATCTGTCTAACAGATTTTAATGGAACCTTATTCTAAATAAGTTCTTGCACTGTTTAAAGCTTATCCGTTGAAGGAAATGGTAGCTCAGAGCGACTCTTGATTAACCTTATCATGTCCAACAAAATTCGGTTATTCAGTTCGGACACACCATCACTTTGACGTGTTCGGGAGGAGTCCTCTTTGAAAGAATACTTCACTCTTTCAAGTATATTAGAAACTTATTGCTTAAGTAATTTCCATTACGGTCTCACCGTGACGGTTTAATACTATGGCCGATCTGTTTGTATATTTCGCGTCGAAACTTTAAAAGTTTCTGATTTGTGTTCTTCAAAAGAAACACATAACCATAACGCGATGCCACATCCATATAGGTCACAAAATTTACATATCCATCTCTAGCCTAGCTAGACATAGGCCCACTTGCTTCACTATGGACTAGGGCAACAGATCTGTGACATTAACACTTTTACCAAGTAAATGTGTTATAGGCACATTGCCCAATAAACTAGATTCGTAGACTTTATTTGATTGGAATCAAATTGGTCCGAGTACCCACTCTTCAAAAGTTTGGATATATGAGTCTTGTTTAATTGTGTCCCCGACAATAATGGCACAATTAGTTTCATCTGATCAAATGAGTTTGAGCATGTTTGTCATGTTATATGTTTGAGATTTATTTGTATTCAAAATATAATGTTGTTATTCACATCCAATGTGTTTATCTCAATATCATCTTTATATAATGAAATATTTTAGTGTTCTAGAATATAAAGGTAAATCCGCAACGGATTAAACACTGATATAGAGATAATGTATCTAGTCAAACTAGTTACATTATAACAGTTTCTAAATTTAGGTACACACCCGAAGGGTAGTTCTTAAACTTAGATATCTACGGTTAAAACAGCGACTTTTGTCCCGTTTCCGATTCGCAGATTAATCTCTATTGAAGTCAGTATCCTTTTCAAAACAGATTCTGAATATCAATACATATATTTTATGTACCACATTAAGTATTTAAAATCTAATTTTAAACTAGTAGTGAACATAATCTTGACAAACATATTTGAAGTCAGAGACTTGCTCGTTCTTCAATTCCTTCATGTCTGCTTGTCCAAACGGCAGTCACGCTTCCACGATCCCGTTTGCCATATTTAGGCAGACATTTTGGGATATGTCATTTATCTTCCCAGAAGATTATAATGATTTTGCCTTTGCCAGTTTCAACACTCCAGAAGCCTTTGGCCAAGCCTTGGTCTTCTAGAATATCGAAATAAGGTGCGCCTTGCGCTACTTGTCTAACTGCAAATTTTGACTTTGTCTCCTTGAGAATAGTCATTAACTCTCCAAGAGTTATTATTGCAATTTTAGTACTTCTAAAATCAAAAAATAGATTTATGAAGATCCTTCAATTTCAGTATCATACTTTAAGGATCTAACTCTTAGTTCTGATAAAGAAATTAAGGAGTCTACTGCGACAAGCTTAATGGATTAAGCACTAAAGTTATCATTACATAAATCTTCCAAAGATTATGCTCAACTATTTGCTTAACTCCTGGCTTAGGCATAATATGTTATTTTATCATATAAAGTAACTTATTATTTTCCAGGACCAACCTGAAATTTATTCCCAATTTTGAAAATTTAAACCATTTCAATACATTTTCCCTAGGATTATGTTTTAAATGTTAATCTTTCAATTTTATCTTGATTTTAATAGTCCAACTATTTAATCAACGATTTAGGTACTATTTATTATAATGATTACAATAGTCCAACTATTTAATCAACTATAATTTAATAGATTAAAATCAATTATATTGATTACTATAATCCAATTTAAAATCAAATAAATGAATAGTTTGAATATAGTCCAACTATTTATTAAAAAACAACATTTAAATATTAGTCCAACTAACATTTAATTTATTAGACGAATGATATTGTTTGAGCGCGTATGGCAAGTAATTAAACGAATATTGCAAATTCAATTCTTGCCTCCCACTATTTTTCGGCGAGCCTCTAACCTCTGTTGAGTACTCGGGAAACAGTGTTTCCTAGTGGGCTAGGATCCGTTAAATATCACACAATCTTGACTTTGGCCAACAAATTGTATGATAATTAACTAGGTAGATCTCTAAGATCGATTGGATCCAATCCAATTCCTAGATCCGGTAGGGGGACATCCAAGTCCGAAACATATATCTCATATATGCCAATACATCCAATGTATTACCTAAACCTTTTCCTCTGAATCAACTAAGCATTGGCTTTGGCACAACAACTTAGTGATCTCAGTTAAGCGCGACCCATTGACCATGGAAAGCTTCGTAATCAATGTCGATGGACAAGAAGTGTTCTTGATTTTGGCCAACAAACCACAACTTGGACAAGACACCAATATGGAACAAAGCCTTTGTGATTCAAACACATCCTCGACGGACAAAGGCCTTGACTTTGGCCAACAAGCCAATGCCAGTCTCGGATCTTGAGTGAGAATCACTCAATGGAAGGAAAGACGCTTAATATTTTGCGAGGTTTTTCGAGTGCAAATTGGCAACCAATTTATTATCTTTGTTAAGGTCCCATCATCATACATCCTTAAACATGCATTCTAAACACATAACAAAGCGCATATGTAAAATAATAATGATATGCGGATGGATACTTTACACATTGATCCTAGATCAAATCTCTCTCTTTCTCTCTCCCACTAGCAAATGTATTACTTCTACCCGTTACACTACACTTCTAAAGAAACCTCATTTACATTGAGGGGAATAAGTGAGAAGAGAATACAAAGAATAAAGAGGTGATAAGGCTGGACACGCAGGTCCAATTTAATAAATCAAATTTATTACAACAATTTCTAAAATTGTCCCACCCATCTAATATCCATCCGATATACATTATTCATGCATTGCAACCATGTATTCACACAAGCATGTTATCAATCAATCTAATCAAATTAATTAATCTGATAATTAGTGATCATCCATGTTCAAACAACGATTTGATTTTGCTCGAGTCAAACTCGTTTTGCGAATAAGTACTCAAAGTACGAATTCTCGAATTAAATTAAACTACATAATTAAATCCAATTCAATAGGCATTTAATTCTAATTCGCTTATTTAATTCCAAATTAAATATCACACTTTATTATGAACTTTTACGACTTAAATTCCAAATTTAATCGCAACGGGTCTCAAAGCCCGATTAACGTCCAACGTCAATTTAATTAAAGTCCAATGGGCTTTTAATTAATTTCTTAAGGCGTGGACTTTTGGTCAACTCCGGTCAAACCGAATATCCAAAATCCAATCCGGGAGTTACCCCATAAGCCCATAAATGAATTTAGGCCCATTAGGCCCAATTAAACTTTAAAGGTCCATTAAGTCGCATTTGGGCTTTATGGATGCGGTTTTGGGCCCAATTGGATTCAACCAATTTTGCCTAAACCCAACTTTGTACAACAAAGCCCAATAAGCCCATTTACAACATTAAAGCCCAAATCCAATTTTAATGCCCAATAAATTAAATACAAAAATCCAATTTCACATTTAATTAACCTAAAGTGTATATCATGATTAAACATCCAAATTAACATTTCTAAACACATCAATTTATATAATTAATCATGCTCATTTTCATCATCACATGTCCAACACATTTTGATTAAAAATCAACCCAATACATGGTATTGACTCTCGGCAATTTGGGGATTTAACGTCCAATTCGAATTCAATCCAATTAATTCCACAATCGACATTAAATCATATTCCCGAATGATTTTCAACACATCCAATGATCAAAAATCAAAAATCCCAAGACATTATAGGGCTTCTAACTTTCGGCCAAGCTAAGTATTTTGGGGAAAAATGTTCCAAATAATTTTTCAACAAATTGATCCAATCAATCATCTTATAAAACACATTCAAGCATACTTAATCATCCAATTTCATAATTCATGCTCAAAATCAATTTAACCCAAATTTTAACCCTAAGTTAATTTCATGCTCAAACCTTGCTGAAGATGCTATTGTTGGTTTCTATTAAGGTCCCAAGATCAATAATAAGCTTGAAATATATGCAAATACAAATCAACAAAGTCGTGGAATACTCACATCGATCGGTTGAGCGAAGCTTTGACGAACAAAACTCAAAAATCTGCTCATGGAAGGTCACGGCAGTGACAAAAATAGCTCACTGGTTTGGCGTCGATTTTGGTCATTCGTCAAGCTCCAAGCTTCGTCAAACGACTCCCGGCTCATGGGGTGGAATTCTCTATCACCTTCGCATGTCTCTCGGAGTGCTAGCTCTTGTGATTTTTGCCACAAAAACCACACACTCTTGCTCCCCAACTCACGGTTTTGACAGAAAACCAGTGAGCATTTTGCCCCTCCATGGGCGTGAATGATGAAGAGAGAAAGAGATGAGAGGAGTTATGTTTGGTTGGAAGAAAAGTGTATCTAATACACAACTATTAATTGCCAAAATTAATTACACCTTTTCTCTTTCCAAAAGTCAAGCCTTTAAGGCTCCAACCACAAACATCAACTCCATCAATCCATCAATCAGTGAATAGTGACTGGCGTCAATCACTCAAAGTGAAAGACATCCATCACTTGATTGACGAATGATGTGACGCTAGATGCGACTAGCGATTTGACGCTTGATTTGACTTACGTGCCGCACTCGAATTCGAAATGCGAATGTGCTCGCAAACAATCCCGGGCTCGGGTTCGTTAATTCCAAATTAACGAATTTTCCGTTGCGTCGTAATTAAATGATTACGCCTACCGAAATCATTATTCACGTCGCTAACGAATTAATTCTAAATTAATTAGTTCGCCCGAATTAAAATCTAATTTTAATTCCGCGTCGAAATCCAATTTCGTTTAATATATCGAATATATTAATTTATCGATTAATTCCAAATTAATCGTTAACTCTCTTTAATGGATATTTTATCCCAGATAAAATATCTCCTCAATTAATCCCATTTTAATTTTCTCTCTCATCTTATAATTAATCCCAGATTAATTTAGAGTGCGAGTCATACGTCATCGGTGAATCTTTGGGAAGCGACCCATGAGATCCCCGGATATATTGGCAGTAAATTCGGTCGTCGGACTATCCGAACACGTAAGTACCAAGTACTACTTTTATACCGATTTACAAGATAAGGTTGGCTTCTAGCAATGCACCATGCCTACCCAATTCTCCGGAAATATCCTTACATTAATAAAGGATCTATATCAGGCGTAGTATACGTAGTATTGCGTATTTTTGTCCAGTATCGAATGATCACGTGCTAGGCCTGGGGCTGGAATTGTGTCTGCCCCGTACGAAGCACATGTCAGATGTCTGGTAACTAGTCTCTATAATCGGATAAACATGACCTTGTCATTTTATCCCGATAGCTGCAGCATTTAAGAGAACCAATCCCGTATCCTACGTGACCATCATCTCCATATGACTGGAGTGACACTTCCATCTTGACATCACACCCAACACACTACGATTCTCAATATACCCAGCATTGGCGTACACAGAACCTGTTAAAGCCCTGGACGACCGCAACCAAAGTATATTGATTGTCGCAAGTATTAGCGGTGCAAGTCTCAGGTTAAGACCAAATACACCTACCCTGATTTCGGACTTCCATAGACACATAGTCATACTACCAATGGAATTCCGAGGGGGTCTATCCAGAGCGAAGTTGTTTCCCGTACCATCGATAAAACACAACCTCCTATTACACTTGCATGAATATCCTATACCCAAATATATGAGAACTATGACGTTGTGCCCTCACAACGCGCACAAGTGTAACACTAGTCTTTTACGTATTTATCGATGTCCAATCTCGATAATACTCTGACTAGGGATATTTAATGATTTATCCTTTATGGATTGATACTGTCTCATATCATTCTCCATCCAGGAACAAATCATAGGGACCTCCTATCTTTTATATATTTAGGTGATCTAATCACAAATGATAAGAGTGCAATCTCATTTGTCACATAGTTAATTTGTACAACAACACCATGATCTGTACAAATAGTGACGCTATGGGTAATAATTGTCCAACACCTCTAACATGACTATCAAGGCGTATGATGACAGTAAGCGGGGAGTAGAGGGCTCTTTTGCCGCGGTAGTCAAAGTGGGCCCAATTGAGGATGAGTTTGAATTCACGGTGCTTAATATCCCGGCCACTTTCACCTTGCTTTTGGGGAGGCCATGGTTTCACAAGCTTGGGGGAGTGCCCTCCACTTTGCACCAGGTCATTAAGTTTCTGTACGGGGGAGAGATCGTCACCATCAGAGCTAAGGCAGACAATGTTATGGCCGCTTTGGAGATACATCCTTTCACAAGGTTCCAAGTGGCGGCAAGCTTTGAGGAGTGGGTGGATCTTAAGGTAGCTAGGATCATGGAGAAGATGAATTTTGAGCCAGACGCAGGTTCAAGTGTTGGAGTAGCACTGCCGGACTTCAAGGGGCAGACCACTAAGAGAGGATTGGGATACAAATCCGATGAGGATAAGTTGAAGACTCAGAAGAAAGGGTCGAAGCTGACATAATACTTTGTGAAAGGTGTGGGGTATCAAGGAGAGCCTGAACCAGTGGAAGTCAACGGGATCATGGTACCGGGATTTGAGATCTTCCTGGACATGATGGGCAAGGAGTCGTAGGCAGAAGAAGTTTTAAAGGAGGAAGACAGAGGGAAGAGGAGCTGATGCAGCTAGAGAGTCTGACGCTCGATGAGAGCAAGGAGACTGAGGAAGACAAGGCTGCAGATGATGAAGACGTTTATTTCCCTGATCTATTTGATTGTACTACCGCATTCGCTAATAATAAAGATATTCATTTCACTTATTCGCCCGAGTCTCTTCCATTTAACTTGCACGACATGAGCATATTTGACATTAACTCAACCAAAACAAACACATTTAACCTTGGTACGCCCGAAATCCCCAAGGAAAATCTAATTGCGAGTGAGGTTACCTCTGAGGAGCTGAATGAACTAGAGGGAATGTTAATCAAATATGCTAAGGTATTTGTTAGTCCTACGAAGACATGACCGGGGTAGACAGAAGTATCGCCCAACACACAATACCAACTTATCCGAACATAAAACCAGTAAATCAGAAGCTCCGAAGGATGAGACCTGAATAGGCCGAAAAGGTCAGAGAATAAGTCAAGAAGCAGATAGACGTGGGATTTCTAGAAGTAGTGAAATACCCCGAGTGGTTCACGAACATTGTGCCGGTGCCGAAGAAATATGGGAAGGTCAGAATGTGCGTAGACTATAGAGACCTTAACAAGGCTTGCCCAAAGGATGATTTTCCTTTACCCCATTTAGACGTACTAGTGGATAGCGCAGCTTTATCTGCCATGTACTCATTCGCAGAAGATTTCTCGGGATATAATCAGGTCCTTATGGCTAAAGAAGACAAGCATAAGATTGCCTTTGTCACTGAGTGGGCCACATATTGTTTCAAGGTGATGTCGTTTGGGCTCAATTACGCGGGAGCCACTTATCAACGGATGGCCACCACGTTATTCCATGACTTGATGCATAAGGAGATCGAGGTATACGGGGATGACATGATGGTGAAGTCGGAGACGAGAAGCGGACATGTAGAAGCACTAGAGAACTTCCTTCAAAAAGTCGACAAATACAACCTACGACTAAATCCCAAGAAGTGTGTGTTCGGGGTAACATCGGGAAAGCTGCTGGGACATATGATAGGAATGGGAGGAATAGAAGCAGACCCTGATAAGATCAAAGTGATTACCGAGATGCTCGCACCGAAGACGGAGAAAAAAGTTAGAGCCTTCCTCGGGAAAATCTAGTACATCAATCGATTCATTGCCAAGCTGACGTTAGTTTGTGAGCCCATCTTCAAGCTGTTGAGGAAAGAGCAGCCGGTTAAGTGGAACGGACAATGCCAAAAAGCCTTTGACAAGATCAAAGAATACATAGTGAAACCTCATGTCTTGAAACCTCCAAAACCTGGCAAACCCTTAGTGTTGTATTTGGCCATAGAACCCGAAGCACTGGGGGCGATGATGGTACAAGCAGATGAGACAGTGGTAGAACATGCAGTCTACTACCTCAGTAAGAGTATGCTTCCGTATGAAGCCCGCTATCAAGAAGTAGAAAAGATCTGTTTGGCAGTAGTGTGGGCTTCCAGAAAGTTGCGTCATTACTTCCAATCCTACAAGATCCAAGTGGTAGCAAAGGAGAATCTCTTAAAGTATCTGGATTCGGTACCTTCGCTTGTAGGGAAGTTAGGTAGATGGTTGGTATTGCTGACGGAGTTTGATATTGAATATCTCACTTCTAAAGTAACCAAAGGGCGAGCCGTAGCGGAGTTCCTAGTACAACCCCTAGAAGGAGACCAATACAAGTTTGAATTCCCAGACGAGGAAATCCAGGCAATAACGGTCCAATTATCAAAGATGAATTTCGACGGAGCGGTGAATTACAAAGGATCCGGAATAGGAATCGTGATAGTAACCCCCGAAGGAGAAACCCTGCCTATGGCCAAGAGGCTGACGTTTGGAGTAACCAACAACATGGCTCAATATAAAGCATGCGCCTTCGGATTGACAGCACTGATAACCTTAGGAGCTAAGGGCATAGAAGTTTATGGAGACTCGATGTTAATAGTCCTACAATTGCAAGGAGAATGAGAATTGAAGGAAGAACGGTTGAGACCCTACCTATTTCACCTGAGGAAGTTGGCACAAGCTTTCCCCGATTGTAAATTCCAGCACTTGCCGCGAGAAGAGAACCAAATGGCAGACGCGTTAGCCACCCTAGCAGCAACTTGGGAAAACCCGGAGAAGTTAGTGATGAGACCTCTAGTATTGACGACAGCAAGCATGCCTAGTTACGAGATCGAAAGAGTCTTAGAAGTAGAAGTCGATGATGGGAAACCTTGGTACTACGATATTCAATAGTACCTAGAACGTGGTAAATTCCTGGAAGAAGCCGGTAGGAAGGACAGGATAACCATTCAGAAGTTGGCCTCCCAATATGTAAGTTTGAATGGAGAAATATACAAGAGACAAGCTAATGGCATCCAGCAAAAGTGTTTAAGGAATAAGAAGAGGCTCAGAATGCGATGGAAGAAGTACACGTCGGAGTATATGGACCGCACATAAATGGATTGAATTTGTCCTGCAAGATAGTGAGGCAAGGCTTCTACTGGTCGACCATGGAAGCTGACTGCGCGAAGCTGGTGAAGCATTATCACGAGTGTCAGGCACATGGTAACTTAAATCATTTGCCGCACACGGAGTTGCATGGGCTATCGGAGCCGTGGCCTTTCTCAGAATGGTGAATTGACATGATCGGAGAGATCCGACCGCACGCATCAAGTGGACATTGTTTCACAGTAGTGGCAGTAGACTACTTTTCGAAATGGGTGGAAACCGAGTCGTTTCGCAACGTTACAGCAAAGCAGATGGCAAAGCTCATAGCCCGGAACATCATATGGCGATACGGAATGCCACGTCACGTGGTAACAGACAACGGAGTCCAGTTTCAAGGAGAAACGAAGGCGATGCTACAGGGGTACGGGATAGGACATCACAAGTCATCACCTTACAGACCACAAGCAAATGGGGCAGTCGAGGCAGCCAATAAGACGATAAAGAAGATACTAGCGAAAATGACAGAAACTTACAAAGATTGGGAGGAAAAACTACCGTACGTCCTGTGGGGGTACAGACTTCTGTTAGAATGGCAACGGAAGCCACGCCATATTTGCTGGCTTACGGAATGGAAGCAGTATTACCAATAGAAGTTGAGATACAGTCAACGCGGGTGCTAGCGGAGGCAGAGTTACCTGAACAAGAATGGGCCTCGCAGAGATTCGACCAGTTAGAATTACTAGATGAGAAGAGGATGAAGTCCTTGCATCATATGCAGATATACTAGAAGAGATTGGCTCAAGCATTCAACAAGAAGGTATGTCCTACCAAGATCATAGAAAGTGATCTGGTACTTAAGCAGTCAAAGTCGTCGACGATGGACCCGAGAGGAAAGTTCATACCCAACTGGGAAGGACCCTATGAAGTCAAGAAAGTGATGGGAAACGGGGCAGTAAGACTATCAGATTTAGAAGGGAACGAGTTCACCGAGCCAATCAACGTGGACAGGTTGAAGTAATATTTTGCCTGAGGAAGAGGAGACCGAGCGATCACCGGAAGTACTAGTGGAAGACCTAACCCAACGAAATTGGAAACACATCCATGCATGCATGTATACACGTAACGTACTTGCAATTTTTTGTTTTGTGCTCGCGGGTTTCAAAGAAAAGAAGGAAAAAGTGACAAATCCAAGCAAGCCGGGAGCAGTAACACAGCATCATCAGTTTCGGGAATGAATCCCAAGGTTGAGGCCCACATTACCATCAATTTCGGGAATGAATCCCAGGGTCGAGGCCCACATCACCAGCAGTTTTCGGTAATAAATCCCAGGGTCGAGACCCACATCACTAGCAGTTTTTGGGAATGAATCCCAGGGTTGAAGCCTATATTACCAGCAGTATTTGGGAATGAATCCAGGGGGTGAGGCCCACATTATCGGCAGTTGAAAGGGAGAATTCCAGGAGAGTTAAAGTTGAAAAAAAAAAAGAGTCATTAATGGTTAGGCATGAGTCCGATGATGAAATTGTTTGCTCTAGAGTGAAACCTTAGAAATGATAAGTGCGAGAGGTACTCTCATCCGATATTTTAGGTAGTTGATCTCGACTAGACTCGCGAGCACTTAATTATAGGATCTTAGCAGTGAAAGCTTGAGCAGTCGGCAAGGTGACTAGTTGAAGAGATTGCGGATCGATGAATGATTATTCCCTTAGATGTACATCCTGACTTACTTGTGTTACGAGATGTGGTATGGTTGGAAAAAAAAAAGTCTCTAAAGTAGAAAATGTAAGCCACCTACAACCGATAAGCGTGAAGCTACCCATGGGCGAGTATTAGGACCACCATGAGGAGAAATGCTACCTTAAAGGGTAGGTGTGTGAAAAAGCAATGAAAAAAAAAGAAAGAGAGACGAAAGAAAAGAAAAATAAAACTATATCATATGGAGTACGGAGAAGTAATTGCAGAGCATGATCAAGACATCTAGGTTGGTTTGACCCATTGATCCCATTCTTTGAAACAAAATCATCGAGTTGGCTTACCTAAGGATCAAGCTGTAAAAGAACCTTGGCACACACACACTTTGGCCCTAAATAGATGTCGGCCGCGGTCACATCTCTTTCATCATTATGTTATTTACCCTTTGTATATCATCACTTTTTTTATTCATGCATTGTTATCTAGTGCGCATGGGCTAATCACGTGGGTTAAAGGTCCTCTATTTGAGGGAAATGCCTAAAGGCTACCTCTACCACAGTTCGTCGCGCCTTTGATCTATTGACTTCGCTATTCATCTTTGTTTTGGTTGTTGTTGTTTTGCATCTCTTCATTTTCGCATTCATGCCATGTTTATGTTTGAGTGTTTGCTATCTCTTGCGGTATATCGGATGGAAACCCATACGTAAATTTCATAGCCGAATCCGAATGGACGGTAGTGCAGTCTATACTTGGGATAAAATTCCACGTACCGCTTGAGGAACATTCACGCATATGTTCATGTCATTTTAGATACCACTTTGGTAATCTCGTTCGAACGTGTTTCCAAACGCTACACGAACGCATGCATCATGTTTACCATTCGAACGTGTTTAAAAAATGCTGGATGAACGCACATACAGTGAACATATTTCTTTTCATCACATTTCATGCATGTTTGCTTCTTTGGTCATTTCTTTTCTATTATGCACCTAATTACCTGTTTTTATTCCTTTCTATTTATTTACGTTTATGGGTGTGCGAACTTGTGTGTTGATTAAATTATCTTGCATGTGTTGCATAAGACTTGGTTATACTATTGCCTAAATCCTTTCATTACAATTGGCATAAGTAAGGGACCATTCCGAACCCAACGATTTGAGGTCTTCCCTTGCGAGGGGTGACTGCGGCCTTAAATCATTTCCCACTTCACACTGGGTGGCGACTCCATTTTATTTCTCCGGTTTAGTCCCCCGCGGGCTACTCTATACTCCCGACCGGGCCGCGATCCCAGACAGCGTTGCCCACCTCTGTGGCCATGTCTACAGGTATGCCTCTGGACGATGCACGTCGCGACGTGCCATGACCTATGTCTCGACGCGAGGTTAAAAAATTTCCCAAATCTGTTTCTAACCGTTTCAGTTTTACCCGAACACGTTAGATACTACCCTATAAGTCTCGTATCAACTTGTATGTATATTATACATCATGATAAGAGTTTGATACCCTCAAAATCAATTCCCGTTATTTAAATAAACAAACTTAACCTAATTTGGATCTATTTATTCTTAATCCCATTTCTGACCAAAACTATCGATAGTAGATCATCGCAGGGACCATAAGTTTCACTAGTAAAGTAAGGAAAGGCTAGCGGAATTCCAAAATTGTGAGTGGACATTTCTCTTTTACTGGATTTTCATTTCGTATTTTCTTATCTGACTTATTTTCACGCTTTTAGGGCGTTAGATGATTTTACTATAGTTATTACATGACAGTTTATGCTTTAAGTTATAATTGAGACAAAAACGTTTTCAAAGTATGATTTTATGTTTTCGGGGCATGGGGGAAAAAGCCACCCCAGTATGTAACTTGATACAGTTTGGAATTGACGGACAGAGAACATGTGCACATGTAGAGGACTAGGGGGACGACGATACGTAACGCCCCCAAATCCTAGTTCAAGACTAAGGGGACGACGATACATGACGCCCTCAGACCCTAGTTTCAAGGTCAGGTAGTAGCATGGATTAGCACTGCTAGCTCTAGTTCAGTGGCTTGGGGGACAGCGATACGTAACTCCCCAAGACCACCAGGTTCAGGGACAGTAGTGGCATACTTTGGGGGACGACGATAGGTAACGCCACAAAGTCATGGATTTGCACTGTTGGCTCTAGTTAGGAGTATGGGGGGACGACGATACGTAACGCCCCGATACGTCAAGTTTTTTAGAGACAGACCAGTTTTCAGTTGCCAGATTTTCAGAAAATAGATATTAGACACAGTTTTCAGAAAACCAGACTTTCAAAAGCAGTTTTCAAAAAGAAAAGTTTTTGGAAGAAGCTCAGAGATTTCAGGCAGAAAAAGAATTTTTTGTATAAAACGGTTTCTTGAACTTTTGGTTTTATCATCGAATGTTTTTATAACAGTATGTTAGTTTTTCGTCCACTCACTTAGATCGTATAGCGATCTAACCCCCCACTCCCAGTTTTCTGTTCTTACAGATATTCTCGGAGGACGAGCTTAGGAGGGCAGATACTGATGCAGTCACTAGGGTTGAAGTCCACCAGTATGAGTCAAAGATAGAGTGAGAATCCAGTCAGAGTCAATCAGAAGTCATGTATAAATCTGGAATAATGTAATAGTCATTGTAAACAAATGTTATTAAATTTACAGTCTTGAATTTTAAGTTTATAGTATATGTTGATGAGTCTGGGCGTTGGTTCCATGTTTTAATTTTTGTTAATAAAAGAGTATTATTATTGTTATGGTGGGAAAGTCAGAGGCTTAGGGTAATAGTACGACCTACTCCTTGCCGGTAACATCTCCCAGATTGGGGATGTTACAAAGATGGTATCAGAGCATGGTTTAGGGAGTCAGTGACTGCAGTGGGTAGAGTGTTGGGGTTTTGTATACGCAGTATGTCCATGATGCTCGTATGCCAGGCATTACCTCTCCAGAATCTGATCCTTGAGTACGTCCTTAAAGTTCTATAGATAGGTTAGTAAGCCTTCCCAGATTAATCGAATAGAATTCCTTACGAGAATAACGACGATCTAGATCCAAGTTACGAATTCTCATGTAGTAACCCTGGTTTATTACCCAAAGCCCATAACGAGCTATGGAATTAAACAGTAATGATCCAAGACCAGTGATCTCAGGGAATAAGATAGGAAAGCTATAAGAAAGCAAGAAAGAATGTATGAATGTTTAGACAGCCAAAGACGAAGAAAGATAAAGAGACAGAAAGAGATAGTAAAGTTCCAAGAGTACCCACTCAAGAAAATAAAAAGAGAAGAAAAAATGAGAAAAAGAAGTAAAAGATAGAATGTGGATATCTAAGCAATCGGAAGCAAATGGAGATGGAGGTACGGAAGCAGATAGATAAGAAAATGTCAAAACCTATAGTAGTAAGAATCAGAGACACAGAGTTAGGTAATAAAAGATAATACAGGACTTGTAGTAAATGAGAGTAAACAAGAGTAAAATGCCGAATAAATCTAAACAAAGTTTCTTTTCCTCAAGGAAAATTCTTTTCTCCTCAAGAAATTTTTCCAAATATATTCAATAGCTTCTGAACACCTCGTGTAGATAGTGAATTCCCTGAATAACCGAGGACAGCTATAAGGCAGAAGAAGCAAGAAAATCAAGGTTAGTCATGGGAACTTCTAATGAATGTGAGATGACATAAGGCTGTAGAGATTCTAGATTCCCAAACCTAGGCCTGCAGCCAAGAAAGATAAATGACGTCAGAAAATGAATTGTTACCCTAACCAAAGAATCCAATAAGGCCGACCTACCCGGATCCTCACTCTTCCCTGATGCCAATTAAGGAAGCTGTCATGATGGAGGCTAACTCATACCTACCCTACATTAGCAATAGACTCCACCTGGACATAGAGTACCAGAATACCAGAATAATATAGAAACCATCGAGAGATAAAGAAAATAACCGATGACATATAAAGCAGTTCTTACCAGCATAGATATATGTGACCATAAGAAAACCCAACGGGAATCTATTTTAAGAAATGGAAAGACCTTGGAAAACAGACCACCTATAAAAAGAATCAAGGAAGTTTCGAGGAACCCAGGGTAGCCCAAAGGTTAAGACAAGTCAGTGCGAGGTCTACAAGACTAGTAGGAGACCACAAGATAGCCCAAATGCCGTAGAATCCATAGATAAGCCCAAATCAGTAGAAATCCGAATAAGTATACAGGGATAGACCCGAGAGGTTGGGGATATTTAGGAAATGATAAGAGCATCAGCACAGATAGTAGAATAGAGCACCCAAGTCGGGATTTATAGCAAGAATAAAGCGCAGGGATCTAAGAAGTAGTTAGGAAGACGTACCACAGTTGGTCTCAGTAGCAAGGCATAAAGCAAAGAAATAAGATATGTAAATGGTAGAAGAACTAGAAAAGCAACAAAGAAATTTAGGTTATTCGGACACGAAGACGACATAACGAGAAGATAGTGGTGTAGAGAACTGATGATTGTTGTGTGGCCTCTAGACATAGAGTAGTTGGTCAGGTTCATACAGAACAATGATGACCCTTTCTTCTAGAAACCTCAATTTTAGCAAACCTATAAATACATAACCAAAGCATCACCAAGTTTAGGTATAAACTAGAAATTCATATTTGTATATCCTCACGGAATGAATATGCTTGCTCATCAACTTAGAACTTAGTAAAGAGAAGGATTCGTAAAGAAGAGCAATAAACAAATTCTATGAATTGCGAGATGGCTAGACAGCCAAATCAATGAGTTCAATGAAACATAGATAAGCAATATTGAGTTAGAATAGTTTGAAGCCGCAGTAAGATAAGCTAAGTTTAGAGACCATTGTTGAATTAAGAAGCCCTTAAAGAGGTAGAGACTTAGAAGTACAAGAGAGCAGAGAGAACGATTTCAGGAACATAGAACAATTTATAAAGAGTCTCATGGTATAATGAAGAAAGATTAGGTAAGAAATAGTACTTGAACTAAAGATTCTGTAAATGAATATCCTAAGTAATTAAAATTATTAGATTTTTCAGAAAAGTAAGGAGATAATGAGTTCAAATGACAAAGGTGGGAAGAAAATCTAAGTAGCGAAGTAGACATCATAAGGAGGAATAATATAGAGTATGGAAGGATTTTTAGAAAGAAAAAGACCTAAGAGAGTTAAGTAATAGAAACCAGAAAAAATGGGATATAAGAGCAACATGGTTAGAGGGTAGGATTGTTGGAGTTTGCTAAGGTCCCAAGGATCAATAAACAAACATGAACATGTGTGAATACAACGAGGGAGTTGTGGAATACTCACATCGATCGGTTGAGCGACGCTTTGATGAACAAAAACTCATTTTCTACCCATCTACAGCTCATGGCAGTGAGCTTGAAACAGCCCACTGTTTTGGCTCAGCTTTGGTCCTTCGTCAAGCTCCAAGCTTCGTCGAACGATTCCCGGCTCATGGGTGGACTTCCCTATCACCTTCGCATGTCTCTCGGAGTGCTAGCTCTCTTGATTTTTGCCACAAAAACTAAACACTTGCTTCCCATTATCTCGGCAAACTGAAACCAGTGAGGAGAAAATGAAGCCCCTTGGGCGTGAGATGAAGAAGAGAATTGAGGAGAGAGAGAGATAAATGTGTTGAATGATTTCCAAAATGAAAAAGACTTAAATGATATACCAAAATTTGGAATATGTTCATTTAATTCCTTACACATTTGAGTGTCCAACACTCAAACATCAACTCACTTCAAGTCAATCAAGTTGTCAAGTCACATCACTCAAAGTGACAAGTGATTTGACACTTGATGCGACTAATGATTTGACGCTTGATTTGACTTGCGTGCCACACTCGAATTCGAAATGCGAATGCGCTCGTAAATAATCTCGGGCTCGGTTTCGCTAATTCCAAATTAACGAATTTTCCGTTGCGTCGTAATTAAATGATTACGCCTAGCGAAGTCACTATTCACTTCGCTAACGAATTAATTCTAAATTAACTCGTTCATCCGAATTAAAATCTAATTTTAATTCCGAGTCGAAATCCAATTTCGTTTAATATATCGAATATATTAATTAATCGATTAATTCCAAATTAATCATTATCTCTCTTTTATTGATATTTTATGCCAGATAAAATATCTCTGCAATTAATCCCATATTAATTTTCTCTCTCATCTTATTAATCCCAGATTAATTAAAAGTGTGAGTCATACGTCATCGGTGAATCTTTGGGAAGCGGCCCATGAGATCGCCAGATATGTTGGCAGTAAATTCGGTCGTCGGACTATCAGAACACGTAAGTACCAAATATTACGTTTATACCGATTTACAAGACTAGGTTGGCTTCTAGCAAAGCGCCATGCCTACCCAATTCTCCAGAAATATCCTTACAGGAATAAAGGATCTATATTAGGCGTAGTATACCTAGTATGGCGTATTTCGATCCAGTATCGGATGATCACATGCAAGGCCTAGGGCTGGTACAGTGTCTGCCCCGTACGAATCATATATCGGATTACGAGCAACTAGTCTCTTTATTATCGGATAATCATGACCAAGTCATATTATCCCTACGGTTGCAACCTTTTTAGAGAACCAGTTCTTTATCCCTACGTGATCATCATCTCCATATAATTGGAGTGACACTTCCGTCTTGACATCACACCCAACACACTACAATTCTCAATATACCCAGCATAGGCGTACACAGAACCTGTTAAAGCCCTGGACGACCGCAACCAAAGTATATTGATTGTCGCAAGTATTAGCGGTGCAAGTCTCAGGTTAAGACCAAATACACCTACCCTAATTTCGGACTTCCATAGACACATAGTCATACTACCAATGGAATTCCGAGGGGGTCTATCTAGTGCGAAGCTGTTTCCCGTACCATCGATAAAACACAACCTCCTATTACACTTGCATGAGTATCCTATACCCAAATATATGAGAACTATGATGTTGTGCCCTCACAACGCGCACAAGTGTAATACTAGTCTTTTACGTATACATCGATGTCCAATCTCGATAATACTCTGACTAGGGATATTTAATGATTTATCCTTCGTGGACTGATACTGTCTCATATCATTCTCAATCTAGGAACAAATCATAGGGACCTCCTATCATTTATACATCTAGGTGATCTAATCACAAATGATAAGAGTGCAATCTCCTTTTTCACATAGTTAATTTGTACAACAACACCGTGATCTGTACAAATAGTGACGCTATGGGTCATAATTGTCTAACAATCTCCCACTTGGCCTATAGCCAGTCACTCGAGTGTCTTACACCCGAACTATATACGGTTGGCTCAAACTGCTGAGAAATACTTTCGTCAGTGGATTTGCATGATTATCGTCTGATGCGATTTATACGATCATCACATCGCCACGATGTATGATCCGAATGAATCAGATGAATATCGAAGTATGTATCTGGATCGTTGATGAGACCATTAATTCTTTAGCCTGTGCTGACGCCTAGCTCAGCTGCTAACAGAATTATATCTAATCTAATTAGATTTGTTTTCGACCCAAATGGCTTCTATTGCTGCCTCAGCTGCAGCAATAAACCGCATTTGTTGTTTATTCGGTAACAGTATCTTGCTTGGGAGATTTACAGCTCACTGTTCCATTATTCAAACTGTATAGTACCGTTTGCAACTTATAGTCGTTTTATCGGTTGGGAAACTTGCAGTAGTGATCCCAGTCACTTCAAGTTTTCATTCTCCACAGATTACAGCATCTTTAGTCCTCTAAGATACTAACAGATGTTCTTAATATCAATCCAGTGACTATCACTTGGATTGGCCTGTTTGTAAATCTGTATGCTTAAAGCGTATGAGACACCAGGTCACGTACATTTTTCAATGTACGAGTTCTCGGAGAGTTTTATCGAAAGCCAAGCTTTCGCCGATATTTATTATGGGAATATCATTTCCAAGAAATGACATATTATCATTATTTTATAGGACAGCCACTGTCAGTGCTCTCTCACTAACCCTCTTATATACACAAGAATCATTTCGTTTTTAATTAAATCATAAACCATTATGATTACATCAAAACGACAATTCCAAGAACCTTATGTTTGCTTCAATCCAAACATGGATCGAATAACCCGCAAACCTTGTTTGCTAGTTTTGGTACGACAAAACCGACAAGATGATGTAAACATCCTCCAAAAGGTTTCCTTTTCAGGAAAGCGATTTTCCTGTTAAGCTGTCATATTTCATAAATGAAACACGCAGCGTTAGCAAGCATTATCCAAATGGATTTACCGTGGCAACAGTTAAAAGGTTAAATCGTAATCAACACAATGTTGATAACGATACCTTTCCGCTAAAAGCCTAGCTTTATACGTTGATGTGTTGCCATCCATGTATGTCTTCCTTGAAGACTTATATAGCACCATTAGGCAAAATGCCTTGCGGTACATCAACTAGTATCCAAACTTGTTGATATAAATGGAATCCATTTCAGATTCATGACACTTTTCCATGATTAGTGAGTCGATACCTAGTATCACTTCCTCATACGTAGTCAGTTGGTATACCTCAATAAGATAGACATCTTTATGAGGTGAGATCAGAAACCATACCCCATGTTGTTTTCTGACTCTTTCCGACTTACGCAGTTCTTGTGTATTCAAAGATCAATGGTATAGTTTCATCCTTGATGAACTATATATGTTCCATTAGGATTCGGTGCCTTGAACAGTATTACTCTGATTTTCATCGAGTTTTACTAGCCTCTCATTTACCATTGCATATAGGTATTCCTCTTAGGAAAACCGCATGGCGAGCAACAATTACATTGTTCTCTAGTGAGTTGTATAAGTAATATATTTATGGTATCCCTAGGATAACCTACAATTGGCACTTATCCAATTTGGGTTTTAGTTTGGTATCATCCAAACATATGCCTAGCATTCCCAAATGTTCAGGAATGAGAAACCCGGTTTCTTTCCTGTTCATATCTAATATGAAATATGTCAAACATATTTTAATGGAACCTTATTCTAAATAAGTTCTGCACTGTTTAAAGCTTATCTGTTGAAGGAAATAGTAGCTCAGAGGGACTCATGATTAACCTTATCATGTCCAACAAAATTTGGTTACTCGGTTCGGACACACCGTCAGGATGACGTATTCCGGGAGGAGTCCTCATTGAAAGAATACTATAATCTTTCAAGTATTTAAGAAACTTATTGCTTAAGTATTTTCCATTACGGTCTTACCGTGACGGTTTAATACCTTAGCAGATCTGTTTGTCTATTTCGTGTCGAAACTATAAAAGTTTCCGATTTGTGTTCTTCAAAAGAAACACATAACCATAACGCGATGCCACATCCGTAAAGGTCATGAAATATTCATATCCACCTCTAGCCTAGCTAGACATGGGCCCACTTGCTTCACTATGAACTAGGGCTAACAGATAGGTGGCTTTTACACTTTTACCAAGTAAATAGTGTTTTAGGTACTTTGCCCAATAAACTAGATTCGTAGACTTTATTTGAGTAGAATCAAATCAGTCCGAGTACCCACTCTTCAAAAGTGTGGATATACGAGTCTTGTTTAGTTGTGTCCCAGACAACAATGCCACAATTTGTTTCTTCTGATCAAATTAGTTCGAGCTATTTGTTTGTCATGTTATATATTTGAGATTTATTTATATTCAAAATATAAATTTTGTTATTCACATCTAATGTGTTTATCTCAATATCATCCTTATATAATAAAACACCTTAGTGTTCTAAAATATAAAGGTTCACCCGCCGGGTTAAACACTGATATAGAGATAATGTATCTTGTCAAATTAGTTACATTATAACAGTTTCCAAATTTAGGTACACACCCGAGGTTGTTCCTAAGCTTAGGTATCTATAGTTGAAACAGCGACAGTCGTCCCGTTTCCAATTCGCAGATAAATCTCAACTGAAGTCAGTATCCTGCTCATAGCAGATTCTGAACATCAATATGTATTTATGTATCACAATAAGCATTTAAAATCCAATTTTAATACTAGTAGTGAACATAATGTTGACAAACATATTTGAAGTCAGAGCCTTGCTCCTCTTCAATTCCTTCGTGTCCGCCTTGTCCAAACGGCAGTCACGCTTCCGCGATCCCGTTTGCCACAATTTAGGCAGACATTTTGGGATATGTCATTTATCTTCCCAGAAGATTATAATGATTTTGCCTTTGCCCTTTTACACACTCCAGAAGCCTTTGGCCAAGCCTCGGGTTTCTAGAATATCGAAGTAAGGTGCGCCTTGCACTACTTGCCTAATTGCAAACTTTTGACTTTGTCTCTTTGAGAATAGTCATTAACTCTCCAAGAGTTATTATTGCAATTTTAGTACTTCTAAAATCTAAAAAATAGATCTTTGAAGACCCTTCAATTTCTATATCATACTTTAAGGATCTAACCCTTAGTTCTGACAAAGAAATTAAGGAGTCATCTGCGACAAGTTTAATGGATTAAGCACTTAAGTTATCATCACATAAACCTTCCAAAGATTATGCTCTACTATTTGCTTAACTCCGGGCTTAGGTCTAATATATTATTTTATCAATAAAATAACTTATTAGTTTCCAGGACCATCCTGAAAATTAATTCCCAATTTGAAAATTAAACCATTTAAATACATTTTCCCCAGGATTATGTTTTAAATGTCAATATTTCAATTATATCTTGATTCTAATAGTCCAACTATTTAATCAACGATTTAGGTACTATTTATTATAATGATTACAATAGTCCAACTATTTAATCAACTATAATTTAATAGATTAAAATCAATTATATTGATTACTATAATCCAATTATAAAATCAACTATAAATGAATAGTTTGAATATAGTCCAACTATTTATTAAAAACAACATTTAAATATTAGTCCAACTAACATTTAATTTATTTGACGAATGATATTTGTTTTGAGCGCGTATGGCAAGTAATTAAACGAATATTGCAAATTCAATTCTTGCCTCCCACTATTTTTCGGCGAGCTTCTAACCCTCTGTCGAGTACTCGGGAAACGTGTTTCCTAGCGGGCTAGGATCCCGTTAAATATCACACAATCTTGACTTTGGCCAACAAATTGTATGATAATTAACTAGGTAGATCTCTAAGATCAATTGGATCCAATCCAATTCCTAGATCCAGTAGGGGGACATCCAAATCCGAAACATATATCTTATATATGCCATACATCCAATGTATTACCTAACCTTTTTCCTCTGAATCAACTAAGCCTTGGCTTTGGCACAACAAACTTAGTGATCCCAGTTAAGCGCGACCCATTGACCATGGAAAGCTTCGTAATCAATGTCGATGGACAAGAAGTGGTCTTGACTTTGGCCAACAAACCACAACTTGGACAAGACACTGATATGGAACAAAGCCTTCGTGATTCAAACACATCCTCGACGGAAAAAGGCCTTGACTTTGGCCAACAAGCCAATGCCAGTCTCAGATCTTGAGTGAGAATCACTCAATGGAAGGAAAGACGTTTAATATTTTGTGAGGGTTTTTCGAGTGCAAATTGGCAACCAATTTATTATCTTTGTTAAGGTCTCATCATCATACACCCTTAAACATGCATTCTAAACACATAATAAAGCGCATATGATAAAGTAATAATGATATGCGGATGGATACTTTACACAATGATCCTAGATCAAATCTCTCCCTTTCTCTCTCCCGCTAGCACATGTATTTACTTCTACCCGTTACACTACACTTCTAAAGAAACCTCATTTACATTGAGGGGAATAGGTGAGAAGAGATACAAAGAATATAGAGGTGATAAGGCTGGACACGCAGGTCCAATTAATAAATTCCAAATTTATTACAAAAATTTCTAAAATTGCCCCACCCATCTAATATCCATCCGATATACATTTCATACATCGCAACCATGTATTCACACAAGCATATTATCAATCAATCTAATCAAATTAATTAATCTGATAATTAGTGACCATCTAATGTTCAAACAACGGTTTGATTTTGCTCGAGTCAAACTCGTTTTGCGAATAAGTACTCAAAGTAAGAATTCTCGAATTAAATTAAACTACATAATTAAATCCAATTAATTTGTATTTAATTCTAATTCGCTATTTAATTCCAAATTAATACTACACTTTATTAATGAACTTTTACGACTTAAATTCCAAATTTAATCGTTACGGGTCTCAAAGCCCGATTAACGTCCAACGTCAATTTAATTAAAGTCCAATGGGCTTTAATTAATTTCTTAAGGCGTGGACTTTTGGTCAACTCGGGTCAAACCGAATAACCAAAATCAAAATCCATCCGGGAATTACCCCATAAGCCCAGAAATCAATTTTGGCCCATTAGGCCCAATTAAACTTTAAAGGTCCATTAAGTCGCATTTGGGCTTTATGGATGCGGTTTTGGGCCTAATTGGATCCAACCAATTTTGTCTAAACCCAACTTAGTTCAACTAAGCCCAATAACAACATTTCAAGCCCAATTTCCAAAATTAGCCCAATTCAATTAAATTGCCAAATTCCAAATTCCAATTTAATTACCTAAAGTGCATAACACAATTAATCACCCAAATCAATATTTCCAAAACATTAATTTATACAATTAACTCTCAACATCATTAAATCATGTCCAACACAATTTAACAAAAAAATCAAACCCAATCATGCTTTATCATTCTCGGCAATTTGGGGATTTTACGTCTGATTCGGTTTTAATCTCAATTAATTCCACAATCGACATTAAATCATATTCCCGAATGATTTCCAACACATCCAATGATTAAAAAATCAAAAAATCACCAAGACAAAATAGGGCATTATTTTCGGCCAGCACCAAAAAATTGGGGAAATTTGTTCCAAACACAATTTCAACAAATTGACCCAATCAATCTTCAATTAAACACATTTAAGCATACTAATTCATCCAATTTCATTAATCATGCTCAAAATCAAGTTTACCCAATTTTAAGCCCTAAACTTTTTCATGCTTTTCCTTGCTCATGATACCATTGTTGGAGTTTGGTAAGGTCCCAATGATCAATAAACAAGCATGAACATGTGTGAATACAACGAGGGAGTTGCGGAATACTCACATCGATCGGTTGAGCGACGCTTTGACGAACAAAAACTCACTTTCTGCACATCTACACAGCTCACTGCAGCAGCTGGCTTGAAACAGCCCATTGTTTTGGCTCGGCTTTGGTCCTTCGTCAAGCTCCAAGCTTCGTCGAACGATTCCCGGCTCATGGGTGGACTTCCCTATCACCTTCGCATGTCTCTCGGAGTGCTAGCTCTCTTGATTTTTGCCACAAAAACCAAACACTTGCTTCCCATTATTCTCGGTAAACTGAAACCAGTGAGGAGAAAATGAAGCCCCTTAGGCGTGAGATGAAGAATAGAATTGAGGAGAGAGAGAGATAAATGTGTTGAATGATTTCCAAAATTAAAAAGACTTAAATGATAGACCAAAATTTGGTATATGTTCATTTAATTCCTTACACATTTGAGTGTCCAACACTCAAACATCAACTCACATCAAGTCAATCAAGTTGTCAAGTCACATCACTCAAAGTGACAAGTGATTTGACGCTTGATGCGACTAATGATTTGACGCTTGATTTGACTTGCGTGCCGCACTCGAATTCGAAATGCGAATGCGCTCGCAAATAATCTCGGGCTCGGTTTTGCTAATTCCAAATTAATGAATTTTTCGGTGCGTCGTAATTAAATGATTACGCCTAGCGAAGTCACTATTCACGTCGCTAACGAATTAATTCTAAATTAACTTGTTCCCCCGAATTAAAATCTAATTTTAATTCCGCGTCGAAATCCAATTTCGTTTAATATATCGAATATATTAATTAATCGATTAATTCCAAATTAATCATTATCTCTCTTTAATTGATATTTTATGCCAGATAAAATATCTCCGCAATTAATCCCAGATTAATTTTCTCTCTCATCTTATTAATCCCAGATTAATTAAAAGTGCGAGTTATACGTCATCGGTGAATCTTTGGGAAGCGACCCATGAGATCCCCGATATGTTGGCAGTAAATTCGGTCGTCGGACTATCTGAACACGTAAGTACCAAGTACTACGTTTATACCGATTTACAAGACAAGGTTGGCTTCTAGCAAAGCGCCATGCCTACCCAATTCTCCAGAAATATCCTTACAGGAATAAAGGATCTATATCAGGTGTAATATACGTAGTATTGCGTATTTCAATCCAGTATCGGATGATCACATGCAAGGCCTGGGGCTGGTACAGTGTCTACCCCGTACGAAGCATATATCGGATTACGAGCAACTAGTCTCTTTATTATCGGATAATCATGACCAAGTCATATTATCCCAACGGTTGCAACCTTTTTAGAGAACCAGTTCTGTATCCCTACGCGATCATCATCTCCATATGACTGGAGTGACACTTCCGTCTTGACATCACACCCAACACACTACGATTCTCCATATACCTAGCATAGGCGTACACAGAACCTGTTAAAGCCCTGGACGACCGCAACCAAAGTATATTGATTGTAACAAGTATTAGCGATGCAAGTCTCAAGTTAAGACCAAATACATCTACCCTGATTTCGGACTTCCATAGACACATAGTCATACTACCAATGGAATTCCGAGGGGGTCTATCCAGATCGAAGTTGTTTCCCGTACCATCGGTAAAACACAACCTCCTATTACACTTGCATGAGTATCATATACCCAAATATATGAGAACTATGTCGTTGTGCCCTCACAACGCGCACAAGTGTAATACTAGTCTTTTACGTATTCATCGATGTCCAATCTCGATAATACTCTTACTAGGGATATTTAATGATTTATCCTTCGTGGACTGATACTGTCTCATATCATTCTCAATCCAGGAACAAATCATAGGGACCTCCTATCATTTATACATCTAGGTGATCTAATCACAAATGATAAGAGTGCAATCTCATTTGTTATATAGTTAATTTGTACAACAACACCGTGATCTGTACAAATAGTGACGCTATGGGTCATAATTGTCCAACAAGGATTTTAGAGAAGGTTCATGACAAGAAGTAGAAAAATAAATAGTCGAAAGCGAATCAAGAGTAAAGTTGAAAAATGAGATAACTCATATGGAACTTAGTGGAAGTATCTTAGTGATGAAGTTGGAACTAGTAAAAATTGGAAGTCCCAGATCTATAGATGGACGGAACACACAACCACGGTAGGGGTAGCTGATAAGATCACTACCATTGGATAAGCGCCAGAATCGATCCCCACCCTCCCAACCCTTGAGAAATTATGATAGCAGAAATAGACCATGACCTTCCCTTCAAGGTTGCCCCCATAACATAGATGAACACGTGAAGGATATAAAACCATTAGATTACAAAAGTTTCAGGTATATAATGAAGCAGGATAAAAGATAGAAGGAACACTAACCTTTATATTTGAAAGAAAAACTACTGAGGAAAGACGACTATATAAAAAAATACTTAGTAGGCAAAGACAGAAGAACCTCACATCAAGATCTCTCAGTGTTGGATTATAACCCAAACCCTATTACGTATTAACTCTTTTTATCCCTGAGAAGTAGCTAGCCATAGTTTAAGTTAACCAAACCACCACAGGTTGAAATAGCCTTAGCCAAAGTAATGAAATCATCGAGAATATAATTTACGTAAACGGACCTCGGGTAAGGTTAAGATTTACAAGTAATGCAAACAGGCACAAAGAAAAAGTTGTGTGAAAGACAGTAACTGAACCGAGTTAGTAAAATAATTGAAGGTACAGAAGCGTAAACCAGATTAGTATAACCAGTATTAGCTTAATAATAAAGGACATCGCCTTAGCATAAAGGTATATATTATCAAGCTCAGTGTAGATATTGTGCCCTAGGATTTCTTAGCTAATCAATAAGAGTTATTAGAGAAAAAAAACTACCCTGATATGACAGCATAAGTATGAGAAACATTAGTGAACAGTAAGAGTATTTGGAAAGGTTAGTTATAGATCATGAAGACCAAAACCCAAAGATAGTCAAAAATATAAAGACTCGAAAAACAAAGCTTATAAGAGTAGAAGGACTAATGTAGAAAATTGAGAAGGTCAAATAGTTAGTTGAGATCAGGTGATAAATTAACATAAGGTACATCCTATAAAGTTATTTAAATAGAATAGCTGAAGAACTCGAAGTATACACAGGTTAAGGGAAAATGAAGGTTATGGGTGAGAACATGAAGAATTATGAGAACACTAAAAAAGTGAAAAGTAACAGAAGTTACTAAGAATATTTTAAAGTTAGTTTTGTCATATCAAGAGGTATTAAAGGGGGTGTGAAGTCGGAATAGAATGAAGGTGAGCAAAAAGGATATACCACAAATATGGCATAATTTTGGAAGCGAAAACTTGTAAAAATAAATGGAGATAAAAGGATGTTGGGTATAATTGGAAGTTTTAGAAATAAAGTTATGTGATACATAAGAGAGGGGTAGTAGGATGACATATGATGAGTAATGAGCAGAGGATCATAGAGTAAGATTAAGGAATAACCTTTTTGTTAGGAACTCAAGATGTTATGCTTTAAGGCCCATGAAATTTGGAACAGTATGCACAAGTATGATACGAGAATTCCAGAGAATTTAGTATTAAGAACTTAACAAATGGATAGCCAGAGACAAGGATATCCTTGCATCGGCCAGGACAACTCTGCAAGTTGAGCCCCAAGAAGGATTAGAGGACGAATCATATTTAAGGGGGGAGAATTTGTAACGACCGGGAATTCTGACTACTGAATCACTGTGAGACGAGTGTCGCATAGTATAAATTATAATTGGAAACATATACCTTCATTAGATACCTATCAGTAAATTCGAGGACAAATCTGATACTAGACGTCATGATGTTTCATTTCGGACAACCCATGGTATTTGGGCCATAATGGGGGTTGTATGATATTTGGGCCGTAATATTCTCATAAAAACTCAGAATTTTATGAATTATATATCGCCGGAAAGCTGAGATCAAGATCTACAACTTTCACGTTGAATAATTTCAGAAATTCGGAACTTAAATAGGTCAAAAACGCAAGTCAATTTTGGATGAATAGTAATTTTGGACTCAATTGGATGAATCCCAAACTTTCTACACAATTCTACATTTATCTCCAACCTTCCAAATATCATTCAACCCCCATTATATATAAGAGTACACTATTCAAAAATCATAAAATTTTGAAACACAAATGAAAGAAGAAATCGTGATAAAAAGAGGAAGAAGAAGGAAGAAGAAATATGAGGGAAAATTAAGAAATTAAAGAGAGAAATGAAGGCTTCAATCCACATCAAGTTTAGGAAGATTAAAGGAAGCATGGAAGCCCTAGTTGAGAATGGAGAATGTGATTCCAGGTAAAATACAATCTTGACCCGAATTGTTATTTATTAAGTTTTGATGTTTTGATGATTGTGATGAGTTGATTACTTGAATGAGATGGTGACTGAGTTGTTATTGAGTCAAAATTGATGATAGTGGGAAATTTCCAATTTGTTAAACTTTGAGGTTGAACTAATTAGGGTTTTTGAAAAGGATATGGGTCAATGTTGAGGATGATATTGATGATATATTTTGGGTACTTATTGTCATTATTTACTTGTGTAAAGATATAGATTAAGTGTTGAGCAAAATAGTGTAAGAATGATTGAAGTTTAGACCAGAAATTGGTATTACGTCGTGACCCAGAGAGCCCTACATCGCGACGCGATCTGGGACTTTTCCCAGGAAGGCTTCTGATCTGTTAGGTGTCGCGACGTGATGGGATTGTGCGTCGCGACGCGCAATGTAAAAATTAGGGTACGCCTCAGGACGATGCACGTCACGACGCGAGGTTAAAATATTCCCAAATCTGTTTCTAACAGTTTCAGTTTTACCCGAACACGTTAGAGACTACCTTATAAGTATCGTATCAACTTGTATGTACATTATACATCATGATAAGAGTTTGATACCCTCAAAATGATAGCCCTTACTTAAATAAACAAACTTAACCTAACTTGGATCTATTTATTCTTATTTCTGATCAAAACTATCGATAGTAGATCATCGCATTGACCATAAATTTCACCAGCGAAGTAAGGAAAGGCTAGCAAAATTCCAAAACTTTGAGTGGACATTGTCTCTTTTACTGGATTTTCATTTCGTATTTTCTTATCAGACTTATTTTCACGCTTTTAGGGCGTTGGATTATTTTATTACATTTATTACATGATAGTTTATGCTTTAAGTTATGATTGAGACAAAAACATTTTCAAAGTATGATTTTATGTTTTCGGGGCATGGGGAAAAACCCACCCCCAGTATGTAACTTGATATAGTTTGGAATTGATGGACATAGAACATGTGCACATGTAGAGGACTGGGGGATGGCGATACATAACGCCCTCATATCCTAGTTCAGGACTAGGGGGACGGTGAAACATAACGCCCCTAGACCCTAGTTTCAGGGTTAGGTAGTAGCATGGATCAGCACTACCGGCTCTAGTTCAGTGGCTTGGGGGACAACGATACATAACGCCCCAAGACCACCAATTTCAGGGACTGTAGTGGCATGCTTTGGGGGACGGCGATACGTAATGCCCCAAAGTCATGGATTTGTACTACTGGCTCTAGTTAGGCGTATGGGGGGACGGCGATACGTAACACCCCCATACGACAAGTTTTTCATAGACCAACCAGTTTTCAGTTACCAGATTTTCAGAATACAGTTTTCAGAAAACCAGACTTTCACTTTTCCAATTAACATAATTATCCCCGACACTTATTTGTGGGATGATAGATAACTGTGGCATAGTAATTCTTTTAGGTTTCTAATTCATTATACAATGATCATACATCATGTTTAATTTTATGCCTAAATGTTTAACAATTTTAATATGCCGACGAATGAATTTTGAATGCGCGTTTACTATTTTTTCAACCATGACATCTGCAATAATCTCAATTCTCAAACAACTAGAAAATTTAACCGGGGATAATTATGTTAAATAGAAAAGTGACATGAATGATATTTTGGTCTGCGAAGACCTTAAATTTATCCTAATGGAGGAATGCCCTCCAGACCCAGCACCAAATGCTGGTAGAGCTCCACGAAGCCTATAATAATTAGATAAAAGCTGATGAGAAAGCCCATAGCTATTTGATAGCATCTATGTCGGAGGTTCTTGCTGCACAGCATGAGCCTATGGTGACAACATCATTGATTATGCAGTCATTACAGAACATGTTTGGGCAACCTTCAAACTGGAAACAACATGAGGCGATAGACTCTGTATTGACCGCTAGAATGAAGGAAGGCACATCAGTCCGAGACCATATGTTAAGGATGATGTCTCATCTTAATATTGCTGAAACCCATGGTGCACGTTGTTAGTATCCTAGACATGCCACTGATCTCTAAACAAGATTTGTGTATGAATAAATCAAAGATAAGTTGCGAAAATTACTTACATTGATCGGTTGAGATTTCAAAATTCTCCAAATGATGTAGAAGCTCCAAGCTTGAAATTGAGTTCCAAACTCTTGGGTGAGTTTCCATATCACCTTGATTTACTCCTCAAGTGCTAGCTTGCAAAAAAATTTGCAACAAGATTTCCTTTTGGAAGAAAGGAAGTGATCGGCCATGTAGAGAGAAATGAGAGAGATGAGTGAATAGTAAATTGACTTGGTTGGTGTGTGTTTTTAAATAATCCAATTACTTTTCAAACCACTTCCACCACAATTAAATGTAGCCAACTACTCAAATCAAGTGTCAAAAGGTTGATGTAAGTAAAGTGGGTCCCACCACTTTAAATTCAAAATTTGAGTTGGCTTACTCAACACACTTTGGGCCCGGTTCGTTTAATCCGACTAAACGAATTTTCCGTCGCTTCGTAATTAAATCTATTTTAATAAATAATAATACCCAGTAAAATTATTATGGAAGTCGCTTACGAATTAATTCCAAATTAATCTGTTCGCTTGAATTAAAATCCAATTTTAATTCCGTATTGAAATCCAATTTCAATTAATATATCTGATATATTATTTAGCCCAATTAAATAAATTAAATATAAAAATCCAATTTAACTATTAAATTTATTTTACCGATTAATTCCAAATTAATCGCGTTTATATTATTTAGCCCAATTAAATAAATTAAATAGAAAATCCAATTTAACTATTAAATTTATTTTACCGATTAATTCCAAATTAATCGCGTTCTCTCTTCTTCATGAATTAATCCCAGATTAATTCATGACGCAATTAATCCCAGATTAATTTTCTCTCAGTTAATTAATCCCAGATTAATTCTTGCAGTAATTAATCCTAGATCAATTTTCTCTCTCATAATTAATCCCAGATTAATTCTGTTCGAGTGAAATGTCATCGGTGAATCTTTGGGAAGCGACCCAAGAGATCCCTGGATATGTTGGCAGTAAATACGGTTGTCGGACTATCCGACACGTGCGTACCCGGTACCACGTTCTTACGATTTACAAGACATGGTTGGCTTCTATGATGAGTGGTAAATCTATCATTATTTCCCACTCATTTAACCTAATATTTTGTATAGTTTCTTGAGTTTTGTGAATATTTTGATCTTTTTTGTGTTATTTTGTAGATAAATAAAGTTTCAGGACACTCTGGAGGTGATTTGGGCCAAAACAGTGTAAATTCTCGCGTCGCGACGCCAAGACCTTCCGCGTCGCGACGCCTAAAATGCGCCGATCAGTGCTAACGTGCGCCGGGTCCACAAATCAGAATCTGAGAAAAGTTTGACTTTGCTAAAATACGCCGTGACACGTGTCACCATCACAGCCGATATGCTAACATCCGACGTGCCACGTGTCAGCATCCTACGGTGCCGACAGTCATCATCGCCACGTGTGCCATGTGTCACTCCAGGTCATCTCCATGTCATCAGCCACATCAGCAAGTCAACAAGTCAACACCGCCATGTCATCATCAGCCAATCAGGAAGTGCCACGTGTCGCAATTCTACGGTGCCGACAGTCTCTTTCCCACGTGTCGCCACGTCATCGCCACGTCAGCGCCACGTCAGCGTCAATCATTGAGTATCTAATCCTTATCTGACACGTGGCGGATAAGAATCTCAGCTACCAATCAGAAGCCGCCACGTGTCACAATAATTGAAGCCCAACCACCGCGCCACGTGTCACCTTATCAGCTTATCCAGAATCTTCAAACCGGCGAACTAGAGCGTGCCACGTCGACAAAATCTGGCGTAGCGACGCTGAGGGCCCTGGCGTCGCGACTCTGGAAGCCTACTGAGGCCTATAAATTGAGCTCGAGATTTCAGAATTCAGTGCACCACTCTCTCTCTTATATTCTTTCTAAAGAGAGAGTTTCTCTCTCTAGATTCTTTTAGTTTTTAGTTTTTTAGTTTTTAATTTTTAGTTTTGTAAATAATTTTAATTACGTTTTGTAATAATAGTAATTTAATTTTTACTTTTTACTTTTTACAGTTTTTACTATTTACCATGAGAATGTAACTTCCCCAGCTAGGGTGAAAGGTAATTTTTTACTGTTACTATTTAGATTAATCTCCCTTAAAAATAATATATTCACTATTTAAAATATTGACTTAAAAAGGAAACCGCCAGATTGGTCGGTTGGTAATTCATTTTAATCTGGTTTAAACCTGACTAATAAAGGATACCGCCAGATTGGTCGGTTGGTAATTTAATTTTGGTTCCGCCTTTATGGCTGGTTGGACTTAATTTGACTTAATCAGGATACCGCCTATATGGTTGGTTGGTAATATTATCATAAGTTTATATATTATTTTATGGGAGATATCTAAATTAGTAGTAGTAAAAGTAATTCATTTTACCTTAGCATTTTATTTTATTTTACTTTTCAGTTTTACTTTATGTCTTTTACTTTTCAGTATTTTTACTTTATGTCTTTTACTTTTAAGTTGTTACTAGCCCTAGTTATGTGTTAGTTATCTGGGGTTGTGATGAATTCTAATATCACCGGTTTATAAGGGGTTATTTTATAGTTTGGGTAATTTAATGGTTTACTTATTAAGTCTTAAGCTTAATGTTTCTTGTTGTCTGATCACCAATAAGATTGATGTGGTAAATCTAAAATGAACTAGACATAGGGATTTTAGGTTTCAGCCTTAGACTTAATAGCCCACGATCTTCCTTGAGGATAGATAACCCTTTAATAGATTTCCTTACAAGATAGGAATATACCTGTCGGGCGGGGGTAGCCATAATTGGAACTTAAACTTAATGAATCCAGATAATTTGGTTGACATAGACATATGGTTCAATTGGTTTAAACTGAGTATTTGCGTCTAACCATCGACAGAGGCTTTTGCATAATTTAGTGTTCCAGGTTAGTAAACTGATTTATTACACAAACATAAAATAATCACTTCATCTTTTAAAAGATATTAGAAGGATTCACAACCCTAGATCTTTGTGTCTTTTGTTATTTTCCTTAGTATTTTCTTTTGTCTTTTATTTATTTATTTATTTTGTAAAACCACTTTCAGCCAATCAAACAATCATTCTCTTCACCCTCAATTAGATATTTGTAAATAAATAGATTCAATAATTAATAACAATATTAGGAATTAAGTCCTCGTGGGATCGATATTTTTATACTACTTGAACGATACGTGCGCTTGCGTTATACGTGTGTGTTTACGCCGGTCATTCTACCAAAGCAGCACATGCCTACCCAATTCTCCAGAAATATATTCAACATAAATATATATAATCTGTATCAGGCGTAGTATACAATGTATTGCGTAATACGATCTAGTATCGGATGTCACATGTTATGCCTAGGGCTGGAATTGTGTCTGCTAGGGGTGTTCATTTGTCGGGTCGGGTCAGGTTTATTTTATTTTTTAATGACCCGATCGGGTCAGGTCAGTCGGGTCGTCGACCCGAAACCCGAAAATTGAGTACATGACCCATGCGGGTCGGGTCAAACAACTGCGGGTCGGGTCGGGTCACCATAAAAATTCAGTAAATATAATATATATATATTATATTTCATTGAAACTAATTTAATAAGGCAGGTGAGTGGCTGAGATGGCAAAGTAATTGGTTAATATCAAACTAATCTTGAGTTCGAATCTCACCAATTAAATTTTTTTTTTAATAACTAAAATTTCAAAATTTGCTTACACTAGGATTCGAACCTGGAATATTGGATGACTCAACAAGGTGTTTACCATTTCAGCTACGCTTTTTTGTGGTAAAAGTTGTATCATTAAAATTATATATTATAATTATTATATTATTTACATCAGGTCGGGTCGGGTCAGACTCGAGTTTTCCAACCAAAACCGTGACCCGACCCGATATTTCGGGTCGGGTCAAAATTGACCCGAAATTGAATTTTATAATTCTTAAACCCGACCGGGTTAGGTTGGGTCGGTGCGGGTCTAGTCTGGTCGCGGGTCGACCCGACCCTATGAACACCCCTAGTGTCTACCCCGTACGAAGCATATATCGGATCACTAGCAACTAGTCTTTCTAATCGGATAATCATGACCTAGTCATACTATCCCGATAGGCAGCATTTGAGAGTACTAGTTCTGTATCCCTGCGTGATCATCATCTCCATATGACTAAAGTGATACTTCCATCTTGACATCACACCCAATACACCACTACGATTCTCAGTAAACCCATAAGAGGCGTACACAGAACCTGTTAAAGCCCCGGACAACCAAAACCAAAGCGTACTGATTGTCGCAAGTATTAGCGATGCAAGTCTCAAGTTAAGACCAAATACATCTACCCTGATTCAGATTCCCATAGACATATAGTCATACTACCAATGGGATTCCGAGGGGTCTATCCAGAGCGAAGCTGTTCCCGGTCCAACGGCTAACAGAACCTCCTATCACACTTGCATAAGTATCCAATACTTAAATATATGAGAACTATGTCGTTAAGCTTCCATAACGCGCACAAGTGTAATACTAGTCTATTCCGTATTATCGATGTCCAGTCTCGATAATACTACGACTTTGGGATATTTAATGATTAAACCTTTCATGGATTAATATTGTCTCATATCTTTTTAATCTAGTACTAATCATATGGACTTTTATCATTTATATATCCAAGTAATCCAATTATAAAATGATAAAAGAGCAATTTCCTTTGTCACATAGTTAATTTGTACAAAGAACACCAGTCTTTTACAAATAGTGATGCTATGGGTCATAATTGTCCAACAATCTCCCACTTGGCCTATAGCCAATCATCCAAGTGTCCAACACTTGACTTATGTACGGGTCGCTCAAACTTTTGCTAAGAAATAGCTTTCGTCAGCGGATATGCAAACTTACCATCTGAAACGATCTTTTCGATCATCACATCACCACGATGTGTGATCTCACGAATCAGATGAAATCATCGAAGTACATACTTGGTTCATTGATGAGACCGTGGTTCTTTAGCCTGTGTTGTAGCCCAGCTCAACTGCTAACAGAACTACTCCTAATCCAATTAGGAATTTTACAGATCCAAAATTGACCCGAAATTGAATTTTATAATTCTTAAACCCGACCGGGTTAGGTTGGGTCGGTGCGGGTCTAGTCTGGTCGCGGGTCAACCCGACCCTATGAACACCCCTATTGTCTACCCCGTACGAAGCATATATCGGATCACTAGCAACTAGTCTTTCTAATCGGATAATCATGACCTATTCATACTATCCCGATAGGTGCAGCATTGAGAGTACTAGTTCTGTATCCCTGCGTGATCATCATCTCCATATGACTGAAGTGATACTTCCATCTTGACATCACACCCAATACACTACGATTCTCAGTAAACCCATAAGAGGCGTACACAGAACCTGTTAAAGCCCCGGACAACCAAAACCAAAGCGTACTGATTGTCGCAAGTATTAGCGATGCAAGTCTCAAGTTAAGACCAAATACATCTACCCTGATTCAGATTCCCATAGACATATAGTCATACTACCAATGGGATTCCGAGGGGTCTATCCAGAGCGAAGCTGTTCCCGGTCCAACGGCTAACAGAACCTCCTATCACACTTGCATAAGTATCCAATACTTAAATATATGAGAACTATGTCGTTAAGCTTCCATAACGCGCACAAGTGTAATACTAGTCTATTCCGTATTATCGATGTCCAGTCTCGATAATACTACGACTTTGGGATATTTAATGATTAAACCTTTCATGGATTAATATTGTCTCATATCTTTTTAATCTAGTACTAATCATATGGACTTTTTCATTTATATATCCAAGTAATCCAATTATAAAATGATAAAAGAGCAATTTCCTTTGTCACATAGTTAATTTGTACAAAGAACACCATGTCTTTTACAAATAGTGATGCTATGGGTCATAATTGTCCAACAATCTCCCACTTGGCCTATAGCCAATCATCCAAGTGTCCAACACTTGACTTATGTACGGGTCGCTCAAACATTTGCTAAGAAATAGCTTTCGTCAGCGGATATGCAAACTTACCATCTGAAACGATCTTTTCGATCATCACATCACCACGATGTGTGATCTCACGAATCAGATGAAATCATCGAAGTACATACTTGGTTCATTGATGAGACCGTGGTTCTTTAGCCTGTGTTGTAGCCCAGCTCAACTGCTAACAGAACTACTCCTAGTCCAATTAGGAATTTTACAGATCCAAAATGCTTTTTTTGCTGCCTCAGCCGTAACAATGTATTCCACTTTTGTTGTTGAATCGGCAACAGTATCTTGCTTGGAAGATTTCCAGCTCATTGTTCCATTGTTCAAACAAAATATGTACCCTTATTGCGACTTATAGTCGTCTTTATAGGTTTGGAAACTTGCATCGGTGATCCCAGTCACCTCAAGTTCTCCATCTCCATAAATTAAGAAAGCATCCTTAGTTCGTCTAAGATACTAAAGGATGTTCTTAACATCAATCCAGTGACCATCACCTGGATCGGCCTGATTGTGACTACATATGCTCAAAGCATATGAGACACCAGGTCGCGTACATATCATGGCATACATGATCGATCCGACGGCTTAAGCGAACAGGATCCGATTCATTTCATCTCTTTCATTTTTAGTTTCAGGACACATGTCCTTAGATAGAGAGACGCTATATTATACTGGAAGCAGCCCCTTCTGGGCTGATTCATGTTGAATCTCTTCAACACTTTGTCAATGTACGAGTTATCGAAGAGTTCCAACAACTTTTAGATCTATCCCAGTAGATCTTTATTCTTAGAATAAAGGTTGCCTCTCCCAAGTATTTCTATGGAGAATTTTAATGAAAGTCAAGCTTTCATCGATTATTGTATGGGAATGTCATTGCTAAGAAGCAATACATCATCAACATATATGACAATGAATGTCAGTGCACTCCCACTAACCTTCTTATATACATAAGAATCATCTTCGTTTTGAATGAAACCATATTTTAATATGATCTCATCAAAACGTTGGTTCTAAGAACGCAATGTTTGTTTCAATCCATAAATGTATCGATTTAACTTGCAAACCTTGTTTTCATGTTTTGGCACAACAAAACCGTCAGGCTGTTTTATATAAACATCCTCCAAAATGTTTCCGTTAAGGAAAGCGGTTTTGACGTCCATCTGCCATATTTCATAATTGAAATATGCAGCTATAGCAAGCATTATCCGAATGGATTTAATCATGGCAACGGGTCAAAGGTTTCGTCGTAATCAACATCATGTTGATGACGATACCCTTTCGCTACAAGCCTACCTTTGTAGGTTTATTTTTTGCCATCCATGTCTGTCTTCACCATGAAGACTCATTTGCTACCAATAGGCACAATGTCTTCTGGTATATCAACCAGTGTCCAAACTTGGTTGTATACATGGAATCCATTTCAGACTTCATGGCCTCTTGCCATAAAGCAGAGTCGATACCTTGTATCACATCCTCATACATAGCCGATTCATCTTCCTCAATAAGATTAATATCTACATGAGGTGAGATCAGAAACCCATACCTCTAAAGTTGTTTTCTGACTCTCTCCGACCTACGCGGTTCTTATGTATTAGAAGATTGTGGAACAGTCTCATCCCTGATGAATTGTTTGTGTTCCGTGAGGGGATCGGTGCCAGGAACAGTATCACTCTGATTTTCATCGAGTTCTACTTTCCTCCCACTTACCACTGCATTTAGGAATTTCTCTAAGGAAAATCATATGGAGAGCAACAAATATTTTGTTCTCTTATGGGTTGTGGAAACAATATCCTTTGGTTTCCCTAGGATAACCAATTACAAATAGGCACTTATCCGATTTGGGTTCTAGTTTGGTACCATCCAAACATTTAATTATATGCCCAACATCCCTAAATCTTCAGGAATAAGAAACCCGGTTTCTTTCCTGTCCATATTTCATATGGGGTCTGTCCAACAGACTTTGTCGGAACCTTATTCAAAATAAGTATAGCACTGTTCAATGCGTATCCCCTGAAGGAAATTAGTAGCTCAGTGAGACTCATTGCTGACCTTACCATGTCCAACAAAGTTCAGTTTCTCCGTTCGGACACACCACTCAATTGAGGTGTTCCGGGAAGAGTCCACTGTGAAAGAATACCATACTCTTTCAAGTAATTGAGAAACTCATTGCTCAAGTATTTTCCACCACGGTCCAACCGTGATGTTTTAATACTTTTACCGGTTTGTTTTTCTACTTCGTGTCGAAACTCTTTGAATTTATCAAAAGTTTCATACTTGTGTTTCATAAGGTACACATAACCATAACGCGATGCAACATCCGTAAAGATTACGAAGTATCCATAACCACCTTTAACAGAGCCAGAAATGGGCATGTATTCATCACTATGATTGAGGGCTAACAGCTCGGTGGCACGTACACCCTTACCGCTAAAAGTCGTTTTAGGAATTTTGCCTAATAAACAAGATTCACATACGTTATTTGAATTACAATCAATTCCGTCCAAGTATCAATTCTTCCAAATAGTGGATATACGAGTCTTGTTAATGCGTCCCAGACGACAATGCCACAAATAAGTCTCATTAGAATTACTCAATTTGAGCTTTTTGTTTGTCATGTTATATGTTTGAGGTTCATTTATACTCAAAATATAAAGATTATTATTAACATCTGTTGTACATATCAAAAAGTCATCTTTATATACAAAACACCCAGTGTTCCAGTATACCCACATCGGGTTAAACTAGATACAGAGATGGTGTTCCTAGTCAAACTAGGTACAAAATAATAGTCACCTATTGTAATTACATGTCCCAATAACAGGTTCAAAACATAGGTCCCAACAGCCAAAACAGTGACTTTCGTCCCGTTTCTGACTCATAGGTCGATCTCATCTGAAGCCAGTCTCCTGCTAATCAGCAGATTCCGCACATCAGTACATATGTATGTACCACATCCAGTATCAAAAAATCTGATTTTTTTAAAACCAGTATTGGACACGTTTATTACAATAAAAACATATCTGAAGTCGGAGCCTTGCCCGCCTTCACTTCCTTCATGTCTGCCTTGTCCATACAGTAGTCACGCTTCCAGTGACCCCGTTTGCCACAGTTTAGGCAGACATCTTGGGATATGTCATTTGTCTTCCCAGAAGACTGTGACGATTTTGCCTTTGCCCTTTTTCTTCACACTCCTAGAAGCCTTCGGCCAATCCTTGGCCTTCTGAGATGTTGAAGTAAGATGTGTCTTGCGCTTCTTGCCCTTTTGGAAGCTCTGGCTCTGCCTCCTTGAGAATAGCCATTAACTCTCCAAGAGTTTTCTCTTGGTTCATGATGAACCCGCCCCAGCATTCGGGCAGAGACTGTAAGATCAAATCTATGGAAGTCTCGGCCTCGTAGGTAATGCCCAGCTAACCTAGCTATTTGATGTTAGCAATCATCTGTGACACCTAGTGCTCGACAGATGTACCCTCTGACATATGCGAGTGAAAGAGCTTCTTTTACAATTCGTACTTCTAAGATCTAAAGTTAGATCTATGAAGATCCTTTGATTTCAACATCATGGTATAAGGATCTAATCCTTAGTTCTGACGACGAAATTAAGGAGTCATTGCAGCAAGCATAACAGATTGAGCACTAAAGTTATCATCAGGATGAGTCTTCCTAAGCTCATGTTCTACTATTTGCTCAACTCCGGGCTCAGGGCCCGAGAGGTTTCTCTATCAAATAGAGTAACTTCTCAACTCCCAGGATTATCCTGAGAATCATTTCCCAATCTAGAAAATTTACGCCGTAAAAGACATTTTCACCCACGATGATGTCTCTAATGCTAATCTTTCCAGCCATCTCGATTGCAATAGTCCAACTATCTAATCAACGATTTCGGGTACACTCAAAATGTAATGGTTATTATAATCCAACTATATAACCAACTACAAGTGGAGTAGTGTCTTGTACAGTCTAACTGTTCAAAGAAAGCAATATTCAATATTTGTCCAACTAATATATTTATAACAATGATAAATAAAATAGCGCGTGTTGGCAAGTATTTAAATGAAATTGCAAATTTAATACTAGCCTCCCGCTATTTTTCGGCTAGCCTCTAACCCTCTGTGGAGTACTCGGGAAATCTAGTTTCCTAGTGGGTTAGGATCCCGTTAAATAACACACAACCTTGACTTTGGCCAACAAGCTGTATGAAACTTAACTAGGTAGATCCCTAAGATCAATTAGATCCCATCCAATTCCTAGATCCGGTAGGTGGACCTCCAAGTCCAAAACATATATCCAATATATCATCCTAACCTTTTCCTCTGAATCAACTAAGCCTTGGCTTTAGCTCAACAAGCTTAATGATTCCAGTTAAGCGTGACCCATTGACAGTGGGAAAGCTTCGTAATCCACGTCGATGTACAGAAGTGACTTTGACTTTGGCCAACAAATCACAACTGCCCAAGACATACGATATGTAACAAAGCCTTCGTGGTTCAAACATATCCGCGATGGACAATGATCATGACTTTGGCCAACAAACCAATGCCAATCTTGGATCTTGAGAGAGAACCACTCAATGGAAGGAAAACGCTTAATATATATTGAGGGTTTTTCGCATAAATTGGCAACCAATTTATTATATGTGATTATGTCTCATCATACACCCTTAAACATGCATTCTAAAATCATAATAAGGCGCGAATAAAATTAATAATGATATGCAGATGGATATCTAATAATTTGTTCCTAGAACAAATCTCTCCATTTCCTCTCTCCCGCTAGCACTTTACATACTTATACCCAATTACATAACACTAAAAGAAACCTCATTTACATTGAGGGGAATTGGTGAGAAGAGAAATACAAAGAGTCTAAGAGGTGAAAGTCTGGACACGCATGTCCAATTTAACAAATAAGTACCATACTTACAACAATTTCCAAAATTGCCCCCAGCCAACTAATATCCATCCGATATATATTATTCATAAAATACATCCAAATATTCACACAAAGCATGTTATCAATCTAATCCAATTAATTAATATTTGATTAATGACCATCCAATGTTCATACAACGATTTGATTTGCGCGAGTCCAACTCGTTTATGAATAAATACTCAAAGTACATATTCTTGAATTATATCGAACTACAATTTTAAATAAAATTTAAATTGTATCCAATACTAATTCATATTTAATTCCAAATTAAATAATTACACTTATTCTTATGCCTTAAAGACTTGGATTCCAAATCTAATCTAAATGGGTCTCAAAGGCCCAATTAGCATCCAATACCATTCAATTAAAGTCCAATGGGCTTTCAATTAATTCTTTAGGCATGGGCTTTGGCCATTATGGATCAAACCCAAGATGCCAAGGCCCAAATAAGAATCACCCTATGCCAAAAATCAATTTAGGCCCATTAGGCCCAATTAAATTTTTAAAGGCCCAAAGGTCATGTTTGGTTTTTATGGAAATGGTTTTAGGCCCAATTGGATCCAACCCAATTGTCCAAAACCATACTTGGCCCAACCAAAACCCATTAAGCCCAATTACAACAAATAAATTAACACATTATTTCAAATTACATATTAATCCAATTAAAGTGTAATTGCCACAATTAATCAATTAATCTAATGTTTCCAAAACACTAATTAATTCAACTAATCATGCTCAACATTTCCAATTCATGTCCAACATAAATTGAAGCAAAATTAACTCTTCCTAACATGCTTCATTCACAGCAATAAGCCAGAAATCAACATTCAATTTTTATTTCAATCCAATTAAATCAACAATCAACATTCAATTTCATGCAATTAACATATCTAATTGTTAAATTCAAAAAAATTACCAAAAGAATTATTAGGGCTCCATTCGGCCAAGGTTAGGATTTTGGGGAAATGTTTGATCCAATAAATTTCACAAATCCAATTATGCACAAATCTAATTCATCATCATCCAAACAACCAATTTCGAATTTTCATACTCCAATCATAAAATCCCCAATTTAAAGTTATGAACCCTAGAATTTAAAATCAAGTTTAGATTGGCTAATGATACCATTGTTAGTGTCCTAGACATGCCAATGATCTCTAAACAAGATTTGTGTGTGAATAAATCAAAGATAAGTTGCGGAAATTACTTACATTGATCGGTTGAGATTTCAAAATTCTCCAAAGGATGTAGAAGCTCCAAGCTTGAAATTGAGTTCCAAACTCTTGGGTGAGTTTCCCTATCACCTTGATTTACTCCTCAAGTGCTAGCTTGCAAGAAATTTTGCAACAAAATTTCCTTTTGGAAGAGAGGAAGTGATCAGCCATGTAGAGAGAAATGAGAGAGATGAGTGAATAGTAAATTGACTTGGTTGGTGTGTGTTTTTAAATAATCCAATTACTTTTCAAACCACTTCCATCACAATTAAATGTAGCCAACTACTCACATCAAGTGCCAAAAGGTTGATGTAAGTAAAGTGGGTCCCACCACTTTAAATTCAAAATTTGAGTTGGCTTACTCAATACACTTTGGGCCCGGTTCGTTTAATCCGACTAAACGAATTTTCTGTCGCTTCGTAATTAAATATAATTTAATTATATAATAATACCCAGTAAAAATATTACGGAAGTCGCTTACGAATTAATTCCAAATTAATCTGTTCGCTTGAATTAAAATCCAATTTTAATTCCGTATTGAAATCCAATTTCAATTAATATATCTTATATATTATTTAGCCCAATTAAATAAATTAAGTAGAAAAATCCAATTTAACTATTAAATTTATTTTACCGATTAATTGCAAATTAATCGCTTTCTCTTTTCTTCATGAATTAATCCCAGATTAATTCTTGACGAAAATAATCCCAGACACGTATCAATGTGTAAAGCCAGGTGACAATGATCATGGAAACCCTTCCGAAGAGTTTCCTGCAGTTTAAAAGCAACTGTTCTATGAATAAGTTGACTTTTACGTTGACTGAGCTGCTAAATGAGCTCACCAATTACGAGTCTGTTATGAATGGTCCTCGTAGGTCCAATGACGAGGCAAATGTTGCCGAATCTTCTAAATCTGTAAAGAATAAGAAGAAGAAAGGCAATTGGAAGGCAAATGCAAAACCATTTTATACTTGTATGACGACCTTGATCCGGGATCGTTCATGTAGTGACATGGGAATTGAGGCACCTTATATGATGAGATCATATAGGACTGGACTGAGATAAATAAGAATTTCTTTTAATATTCGTTAATTGAAGGAATTCATTTTATCTAATAGATGGTCATATATGGATTCGATCTTAATCATGAGTGCACTACGAACTCCTGCAAGACAGGATATGTCCTTTGATTTACTATGGTGAGGTTGGTGTTGCATTCCTGGCCAATAACTACGTATTTTGGGGATATGATTTGGTGTGTAGCTGGGAACGTTTTACATAGATATGGAATTCACTTCTTCTTACGAGAAGCAGAAGAATATCTTTTTTAAGAGTTGATTCGGGACTTGAACAATTTGAGCGCTCAACTTTTCTATTACGAATCGAAAGTTTTATATATTCATAATTGTTATGAATTAATTGTTCATTATATAATCAATGGTGCATAAGAGACAAAATATTTAGAGGGGTTTAACAGACTTATGATCCGGCTCTATTTATGAGATTTTCATGAAGGGATATATCCATATGTAATGACTATATCGATGGACACCGAAGTTGTTCAGTTTATTTTATCCATCTACGGTAACGGGAGTTCAACTTCAAGTTTTTAGTGGAATAACGCGGAGTTAATAATTCGTAATATTTTATTAAAGAGTTTAATTAATATTTCGGAATTATTGGAGCTCGGAACTGTAGGTCCATTTGGTCTCCGTGCTAGCTCGATTAACTATAGCAAACCTAATATAATTAGATTGTCTAATCATATGCTCACTTTATATTTATATATTATTAATGAGATTGATAATATTTATTGTCACAAATGAAAACTATGTTAAATTAATTTAACATAATATTTTCTAGAATTCTTTGATTATGAGATAATCAAGTCCTGATTATGAGATAATCAAGTTAGTAATAATTATGAGATAATTACTACAACATAATTGAAGGTAAATAAATCATTATTAAGATATTGATTTTTATTTATCATTGGATACAAAGCCATATGGCTTACAATGTCATCAAAGCAATTATGTCTATTAGGTGGCTTGTATACACCTAATATATTTTTCATTAGCTAATGCATTTTATGCTTTGGTATGGCCTCCACATTTATGTGTTTTCCATTGAAAGAAAGCATTAGATGCTTAATGACAAAAACATTGTCTTTAACTTATCATTTCTTATGATTTGGTATGGCATTCACATTTTTGTGTTGGCCATTGCAAGAAAGCATTAAATGCTCAATGACAAGGTTAGTTGGCTTATGTAAGATAATATAATCTCTATCATTTCTCTCACTTCCTAAGGTTAAAATTTTACAAATATTCACACAAGTGTTGCGAGAAAGAAAAGAGAGAGTTCAAGCATTCACAAGTGATGTGAGAGTGTTTGAAATTCTTAAAGTCATACACCAATTGTGACATCTTGATTCGTTAAATCATTTAGAGTTTAATCTTTGTGAGTGAAGCCCACACTTAGGTTTGTTGGTTTCGAGTCATAGTTCGGAAGATCGAGTGGTTGATCCAAGTGTTGGACAACAAAGGATTGATTTCGGCTACTACAATAAAGGGAGAAGGCAAAGAAAATTTTAAAGATCCATACCGGAGCCGGTGCCACCACAAGCAACTTCTGTCGCGCTAAGGAAAGTCGTTTCCAACATCTAGGCCATTGGCCCCTAGGAAAGTACCAATGGGAAGATGGTGACGACATCATAGTCCCCCACATATTCTCTGATGAAGGTAATGATCCGACCTCTACTTCCCTTCTGACTAAACTTAATAACTCACTAATCTCCGAGCCTTTTGCAGCTTGTTGGAGAGATCTCCCAAAATTCCATCACGAGACCCGGGCCAGGATAAAGAATGTGAGAGAGTTTGGAGGCCACTATAAGGACCTCGTAAACCCTTCTGCCCTTACCGACTCGGGCCTCATCCTGAACACCCCACCACCTAGTCCAGACATGGTGGTAGGTTCTAGCTGACTCACTAATCATGTGTTTGCTGCCTTGTCATTTTCTTTATGTTGTTTTGTCCATTTCTATGATCTAACTACCTTCTTATGTTTTGCAGGAATGTCTGATTTCAAAAGTCATGTCCAACCTGCTCAGAATGACGACCCCGATTCTGCCAGAAGCTAGGCGGAAATCAACACATGCAGCTGTTCCATCAGTCGAGCCCTCAAGTGCCTCAAAATCCACCCCTGTACCGATCCCTTCAACCCAAACTTCAAGTGCTCCACCACCAACTCAAATCACAAGCACTCCCCAACAATCTCAACCTACCTCTACTCCCTCACGTCCATCAAAGAGACGATTCCACCAAGTCGATGGTAAGGAGACCGATGAGCCTACAGAGAGGGCTCACAGAAGAATAACAACGAGCCAAAAAGGCAAACCTCGGCTCTCCCTCCTCAAGCTAGAGAGGGTGCCCCATTATTGGGGCCAAATAATTTTACCGAGGACGTGTGAGAAAATGGTGTCCTGTCATCTTCCAAATTGTAAGCTTGGAGCAGGCCATGATGTATTAGGACATTTCGTCCAAGGACCTCATTAATAGGGCCTGTCGATTCCACGCAAAGGTAAGTAGACTTCTCCTTTGTACTTATATCTCTTTATTTTTCCACATTGACCCCATTTTTTATGTTGTAGTTGGCCTATCTCTTGACCACCAATGTAGATTTATTGACAAGCACCCTTTCTGATGGAGTCAAGCCCAAAACTCTAAAGTTGCCTGACTGAGAGGGAGCAAGAGCTGTCAAAGCAGCTAGATGAAGTAAAGGCAGAAATATGGAACCTCAAATAGTCCGAGGAGGGGGCCAAGGCTGAGGTTACCTTCCTCTGTTGAGCCTCTGAGATCACTAAGAATGAGAGGGATGAGGCCAGAGCCGAGGCTGCCTAGAAGAAAGACGAACTCAAGCTTCAGCAATGGCGAACTGCCACTGTCGAGAGTAAGTTTGAAGAAAAAATGGTTCAATTGGAGAAGGCTCGGGATGAGCTGGCCAAGCTTGAAGACAATCTGAAGAGGATAAACTCCGAGTAGTCTGGCCGTCTAGAGGCTGTCAAGTAGGAGGCCAAAATAGAAAGGCTGACCAAATGTATTGAGATATTCGAGCTGACCCAGCCCGACATGGATTTAGAGATAATTCATAAGATTTTGAAGGTGTCCAATAAAGAAATGACATAAGAAGAGGCATTCGGACTAATTTCAGAAGACCCCGAGGCCATCCCAGACCCCGAACCAATATCCATGGTGCCTTCCACTCAAGGGGATCCCGACTCCTCATCATCTGCTGCTGCTCCTCTCAAGGATACCTCTGGCCTTTCAACATATGTTGATGCTGACCCTTTCGCTTGACCCCCATCATTTTCATTCATTTTTTGTATGAGGGTTACCCCGAGGAGGCCGATTGTAAAAAATCTTTAATGAATGAACATAATTTGTGTATTTTCATTACTCTTTCTGAAGCACACACTAGTCAATGACTCGAGCCGGGGTAGCTTCCATTTTACAATGTTGACTTTATCAAATTGGATCAACACTTAGCAAATTTAATCAAAGTTAACCCAGTCATTCACCTAAGGGATCTCACCACTAGCAGAGAGCCTCACATAACGTAATTCCACTCTTAGGATGTTTTACTTAACAGATTCAACATTCTTCAAACAGAGCGGCCTTCTCAACCCAGATCCACATTCATGCCAACAAGCATGACAAGGCTTCGGTGGGACGTAACCCGACCCCGAGCCAACATAATCACTTGGCCACAAGGGAATATTCCTTCATTGTGTCATTTAACATTTGGCCATGGGCGAGAAACTCCAACCCAATTTCAACAAACACAACAAGGCTTCGGTAGGACATAACCCGACCCCGAGCCAATACAATCACTTGGCCACAAGAGAATGTTCCCTCCTTGTGTCATTTAACACTTGGTCATAGGGGAGAAACTTCAACCTCATACCAACAAACACAACAAGGCCTCGGTGGGACATAACTCGACCTCGAGCCGATACAATCACATGGCCACAAGAGAATATTCCTTTATTGTGCCATTCAACATTTAGCCATGGGGGAGAAACTCCAACCCCATGCCAACAAACACAACAAGGCCTTGGTGGGACATAACTCGACCCCGAGCTGATACAATCACTTGGTCACATGGGAATGTCCCCTCCTTGTGCCATTCAATACTTGGCCATGGGGGAGAAACTCCAACCTCATGCCAACAAACACAACAAGGCCTCTGTGGGACATAACCCGACTCCGAGTCGATACAATCATTTGGCCATAAGGGAATGTTCCCTCCATATGTCATTCAACACTTGGCCGTGGGGGAGAAACTCCAACCTCATGCCGATAAACACAACAAGGCCTCGGTTGGACATAACTCAACCCTGAGCCATTATATTCACTTGGCCACAAGGGAATGTTCCATCCTTGTGCCATTCAACATTTGGCCATGGGAGAGAAACTTAAACCCCATGCCAACAACCAAAACAAGGCCTCGAAGTGACATAACCCGACCCCAAACCGTTGCATTTCTTACCAAGACTTAGCCGGGAGGGAAGATTTTCGACCTCCAATGATCTCTATGGACCAAGTAATGGCGCCCCATACAAGTCATCCAGCAAAACAAAAATAAAAATAAAAACAAGACAAGACAAGTACAACAGATGTTACGTATCACATACTTTGTATTGACCCAAAAAAGAAACAACAATGGAACCTGAGACGGCGTCCTGCCTCACATTATCTAAAACAACAATTCTGAATCTTACAATCCAGACGTCCCGAAAAACCGAGCTATGGACCGAATGGGTCACCAGCGCCATAAAGAATGTCCTCATGGTAGGAAAAAAACCTAGTTCTGAAAATGCCACGGAGGCCTTCCTATCTTCCCCGGGCCAAGTCTGAAGTGGGATAGCCAACGCCACGGGGGCATTCCCTTTCCCGGTGCTAAGCGCATCCGAGGCTGCAAATTCCATGGAGGCCCGTGAGCTCCCCGTGCTATGTACCTCTAACACTGAGCAACAAACGCCATAGGGGAATTATCATTCCCCACGCTATGCAAACCCAGAGGTATCGTAGTATCATAGCTGTCTTAAATCCATACGTGCTATGATTACCTTGGGGCACCAAATGCCACATCGACTCTTTTATTGAGCATGCTATGGATACCCGAGGTACCAAACGCCACACAGGTCTTCATGCTATATCCCTCAAAGATGCGAGTCATTGGGTTCCAGCCCGGGGGTTTGATAATGACACATGGGATTGGCGTGTCACGAGGGTGAGCGTTTTCCCACATACCTTGCATCCCTTCATGCATTCCAATCATGAGTATTTCAAAAGAATATTAAACATGCATTTCTCATCTAAATAATAAACAAGCATAGATGAATAAGTTTTTATTTAAAAGAGGAAAGTCTTATTTATATTCTAGGGATCTACAGTCCATCTTACAACTCTTTGAAGGTCATTCTAAGAGATGCTCTATTAAAAATATCTTCTCAACATCTCAGCGTTCCAGGTATTTTTAATCGGGTACCGTCCAACTGCTCAAGGTGATAGGTATCCGACCTGATGACTTCAGTAACTCTATACGGCCCTTTCCACTTGGCCTCCAATGAGCCCTCCTCTGGCCTCCTCGTATTTAGGGTAACTCAGATCAGGACCACGTCACCGGACCTGAAGGATCATACCCGAACCCTCTTATTGTAGAAACGTGCAATCGTTTTTGATACACTACCATATTAAGCCCTGATCTTTCTCTTTTTTTCTATCAGGTCGAGGTGGTGCTTGACGAGTTCTTCATTCTGCTGATCTTCAAAATGCTGTACCCAATGTGTTATAATCCCGATCTCTGCATGGATGACTGTTTCAGATCCGTAAGCCAAGAAAAATTGGGTTTCTCTCGTGGAATCCCTGTAGGTCATCCGATGTGCCCACAAAACCTCTGGAAACTCCTCTAACCATGGACCCTTACATGACCTGAGCCTTACCTTTAGATTGTTATTTATGGTCTTGTTGGCTGCTTCTACTTGTCCGTTTGACTTTGGATGAGCAGGTGAGGCAAATCTCAATGCAATCTGGAGATCCTTACATAACTTCCTGAAACCCTTGTTATCGAACTATTTCCCGTTATCCGTGATGATAGCCCGGGGAATCTTGAATCAGCACACAATAATCTTTCTGATGAACTTCGTTGCTTTCTTCTCGGTTATTATAAACAATGGCTCAGCCTCTACCTACTTGGTGAAGTAACCAATTGCCACTATGGAAAATTTTGCTTGACCCCGACCTGTAGGCATAGGCCCGATGATATCCAGCCCCCATTGGGCAAATGGCCAAGGACTTGATAGAGTGTTCAGCAGCTCAGGTGGTTGGTGGGGTATGTTCGCATTCCTCTGACAACTATTATATGCCAGGGCGATCTTGACCCCGTCCTGATGCATTTTTGACTAGAAGAAACCTTATCTAAGCGCCTTATGGGTGATTGATTGACCTCCGAAGTGACTTCCGCATATCCTCTCGTGAATTTCTCTAAGTACATAATTAGTCTCATCGGGCCCCAGACACCTTAAATACTGCATCATGTACCCATTCCGGTACAATACTTCATCTATCAGGAAAAACTTTGCACTTCGATACTTGAGTTTCCTAGCCTCTTTCTTATCCTTAGGCACGTCCCATGTCTTAAAGTATTTCTTGATCGGGTCTATCCAGGATGGCCCACCTTCGGCCTATACTTCAATAACGTTCAACACTCCCATACTTTTCGGTTGTAAAATCTCTAACGGTATGACCCGAGGAATTTTAGACTTAATAGAGGATGCGACCTGAACCAAAGAATCTGCATGCTGGTTGTTCTCTCGTCCGATCATATCGAACGCCATGTTCCATATTCCTTCAGCAAGTTTCTTCACCTCGGTGTGGTAAGCTACCATGTTCAATTCATTTGCTTGGAACTCATCATTTAGTTACTGGACAACCAACTGGGAGTCACTTTTCACCACCACATCTCTTACTCTGACTGCCTCGCAAAGTCTCAGCCCGGCTAGAATTGCTTTATAGTATGCCTCATTTTTTGTTATTTCGAAGGTAAATCTCAACGCATAGCTTAATTTTTTACCCCCATCACTTATTAGGATTACTCTGGTGCCACATCATTGCGTGCTGACCGAACCATCAACAAACAGCTCCCATTTGGTCTCCCCCACTGTCATAACCTGAGGGCTAGTAAACTCCGTGAAAAAATCTACCAGTGCTTGCCCATTGATTGAAACTCTAGACAGGTAGGACACATCGTGCTCATTGAGTTCCACTTACCACTTTACCAGATGGCCTGAGGTCTTTGGCTTATGTTATATCTGCCTCAATGGGTGATCAATGTACACCCTGACAGGGTGGGCTTGAAAATAGAGGCATATATTCCTTGCTGCAGTGATTAGAGACAAAGCCATCAGCTCATGGGACGGATATTGAGAACCAGCCAGGCCTTACTAGTATAGTACACTGGCCTCTGAATTTTGTCTACTTTCTGTACTAATACCGAGCTTACAAAATATTCAGAACCAGCCAAGTATAAGAATAACATCTCACCTAAAATTGGCTTAACTAGTAGTAGAGGTCGAGTCAAGTATTCCTTAAGTTGTTGGAATGTTTCCTCACACTCACTCGTTTAGTTAAATTCTTTCTTAGCGTTCTTAATTAACTGAAATAAGGCATGGCATTTTTCAGTGGCATTGGAGATCAATCGATTGAGCGCTGCCACCCAACCAGTTAAGCTTTGCACCTCATTCACTATCCTCGGAGGTTTCACATCTAGCACTGCCATGATCTTCTGAGGATTTGCTTCGATGCCCCTTACACTGACCATATATCCCAAGAATATTTATGAAGACACCTCAAAGGTACATTTATCCGGGTTCAACCTTAAATTATGCTTCATCATCATCAGGAGCTCAAACATCCCTCTAAGGTCACCCAGATAATCCTCGGGTTTAACAGTCATTGTGATCATGTCGTGACGTAGACTTGCATTGTCTTTCCGATTAGTCGCTTGAAGACCTTGTTCACCAGCCTTTGATATGTGGCCCCAACATTCTTCAGTCCAAAAGGCATCATATTATAACAATACAGACCTTGGTCGATGATGAAAGTTATTTTCTCCTCGTCCTCAGAATGCATTATGACCTCAATAAAGTTGAGAAACCCATGACATGCAGTTGAATCCACCAGCTGGTCTACCTTCGGGAGTGGGAAACTATCATTCGGGCACACTTTGTTCAAATCGGAGAAGTCCACACACATTCTCCCCTTCCCATTATCCTTCTTCACCAAGACTACATTTGACACCCACTCTAGGTACTTGACCTCCATATTAAACCTAGCCTTCATTAATCTTTCAACCTCTACCTGGATCGCCTTATACCGCTTCTGGTTAGAAATCATCTTTTTCTGTTTGACCGACTTGTAGGCTCGATTTATCGCCAAACGATGACTGATGATCCTAGGGTCTATCCTGGGGCATGTCTCAATGATCACATACAAAGACATCTACATATTCCTTCAAAAAATCCAACAGTTGCATTCCCAAATTTGGCTCCAGCCTGACCCTAGCCTTTATTATTTTCCCGCGGCCAAAAAGCTCCACTAGCTCCCGCTCCTCTCCTACTCCTAACTAGGCATGTTCCTTAGGTCGGGGATCGGCTGACTCTACTTATAATGCTTCCCATTCTCTTTCTTTCCTATTCGCTCATACTTCTTCAATGCATATGGTTTCTTTTGAAAAGGCAAAAAAACAATTCTTTGCCACTTTCTGGCTTTCATAAATAATCCCAACCTCCTCTCGGGTCGGAAACTTCAATTTCAGGTAATAGTTTGATATAGCTACCCTCGAATTCATCGTAAAAGGTCTTCCCAAAATTACTTGATAACTGCTTAAGCAATTCACTAATGTGAAATCTATCATGCTGATCTGAGTATGGGACAACCGTTACTCCCCCAAACTCATACAATGGTGTTGCATCATGGATCAAGGTAGTGAACTCCACGCCCTAACTATTCAAGGCGTCCATGGAGATGATATCCACCGCACTCCCAGGGTCTACCAGTATTCTGTCCACCTCGGCCCCGCCAATATTGGCCTTGATTATCAGTGCATCGTCATGAGGATAGCTCACCCCTTAGTCGTCTTCCTCAGTGAACATTATAGACATTGTCTAGGCCTTCTAGATCTTTGGAGCCCTCAACGCTGTCAATATATAGGCCCTTGGTCCGACTGTAGTTCTTTCTTGCTCTATTTGAATTCTCGGCCAACGCCATTCCCCATGTTATTGTGAACATTGGCATCTACTCCATTTGCTGCCAGACCCTCATAGTCTCGTGGTCTATGGATTCCTTCAGCTAACCATTCCTCACCAGGTCCTCCACATGTTCATGCAGGTCTTTGCATCTCTCTATGGAATTCACTTTAACATTGTGGTGTGCACAATAAGCCTTATGGTCTTTATTCTCAATAGAAAACCTCATCGGGTCGGGTTTAGTCAGTAAGCCCTTATCCTGAATTTTCCAAGCTATCTGGACTAACGGTCTGTCTGAATGGTGTATGTTGTTCCTCCAGTGACATGAATGACCTTGATCGGCGGCCTTCTCTCATACGTTGGATAACCCTGAGCTATCGGCCTTAATTCTTTTTTCCTCGGGGTCTGTCCTCTTTGATTTCTGCCCATATCACTGTTGGGGTTGGTTCTCAGAATGCCAATTCCACGTTCTATTTCCTTGTAAATGTTTTATTTTGAATAAAATAAGCATTTTCTATAATATAATATATATCTTTATACAGTAAAGACATATTCGACCTTAGAATGATTAGTCATGATGCAGTTGCAAAAGCGTCGCAACTGACATTAAGTTTTATCATGACGCTATCATTCTCAGACAGTTCCTGGTCAAGGTTTACACTACTTGGTCAGTAAAGTAAACTCGTTGAGACCGGTACATGTCGTATACAGGAATATATGATTCTAATGGTTTCTCAATGAACCATTAGTCTTGGATACTTATATAGAGTTGTAGGTGTTTATAGCGGATAAACACTAAACGAATCACCGAAGATTCTTAATGGATAGTACACCAACGTCAATAAGAATCTTCTCGGGTTGAGTAGCATATGTGATTCTTCGACTTGAGATACCACTGGGGGCACATGAGACATCTTCCACACTTAGATGGCAGTCACGTCACCGATCTATTCAGATCAGACCTCCGCATGTTGGTTAGGTATGGACAGATCCTCAGGGGTCCTGTGTTTGTCGAGATAGGATCCGTAAATTCTGTGTACATAGCATAGGTAGTCCATATATGATTAGCAATCAGATAAAAACCATGGGCCCATGGTACAGTTTAGAAGTGAGTTCTAAGTATTCTTTTAGAGATTGCTAATAGAGACGTCGACGGGATTATCACTATAGAGATTTGACATTTGCATCTATATCTTTGGGATATATCCGGATACCTGTGACAGAGGAATTAAACATATGCCATGACCTCGACCTGTATGATTCAGTGAGTTTATCTGTGGTCGTCATAATTTACATGTGGGTAAATTATAGACACAAATTGAATTTCATGACGGATCTGCCTGAATCTAGAGAGTCTCACTAGTGAAATATACTCGTAGAGCACTAGCGCAACTTTTATGAATAATACTGATTATTTATAAGTCGTTTAAAGGTTAAACGAAAAATACATGCGAATGGACCTAATGGTCATTTCCTAATTATTGTGTATTTGTATTTAATAACAGATTTTATTAAATACACATGAATTAAATGTCAAATTGTGATAATTGACATATATCATAAATATATATGTATTTGGATATTTAATTAAATATAATACATATATTTAAAATATTTGTATTTAATAGTTATATAATTATTTAATTGTTAAATAATTAAATTAATTAAAAATATAAATATCTTAAGTTTTGATATTTTAGAAGATGACTTGAGTTGCCTTATTTGACTTTTTGAAAATCATTAAATGGTTTAATGATCATTTACACAAGTTAATAAAACAAACTTTAATGAAACAAAAATTAATATCTAGATATTTTGTATGTGCTCATTTCCGGCCAAGGGCAAAATGGTAGAGTATATATTGTTTTATTTCATTTCCATTAGGTTAAGGTTAACAAGTTACACAAAATAAACATAAAATGAGTTGAGAGCAAAATTTAAAGAACAAAAGGAAAAGGCTTGGAAATATTTGATTTTGTAAGTTTTTCTTTAAATCTTTCAACTTAGAAAGTATTTCTATCATGCTTAGCTTCAACATGTGTTGCTAGGATGTTCTCTCTACACTTTTAGTTTTTGTTTTAAATAGTTATGAACTTGTTTGAAAGATGAAAGCATGTATGGTTTCTAAGTGAGCTTGAAATGGTTTCATAAGCTCCCTTTTGATTATTTGATAATCAAGTTACTATTCTAGAGTTTCTAAGCCACTCATTGATGACCTAGAATTATTCTTGAGATGTTTGATGATGGTGAGACTTGTTTGGTGTAGTAAAGTTTGAATTAAAGTGTTGGATTTAATTGATTTGGTAAAATTGTCAATTTGAAGAAATTATAAAGTTAGGGTTCTTAACCTTTTCCAAATTTGGGGATTTTCGTATATTTGATGTATTATGGTGTGTATATGATGCATATTAATTTTTGGGTTGATTGGATTTGATCTTGACATGTTTTGAACATAAAATGACCAAATTACAAAAATTGAAAAATGAAGGGTTGTTCGGCAATTATAAAAAACTTAGGGATTTTGTTGCAATCTATTTTTGATGTGTTGGCATGTTGGAAAATAATTTTAGAATTGATATAGAATCATCCAAAATTATATTTGATGATTTAAGGACTAAAATGATCAATTTGCAAACTTTTGGGCCAATTCGGCAATTACCAAGAAATTTAGTTTCTTGTGTAAAATTTCAATTTTTAAGTATTGGGTAATTAAATAAATAAGTTTATTAATTGATCCAAAGAAAATTATTGAAATCGGAAAATTTTGATTTTCCGCGTTTCCGCTTCGTTACCGGATTTTCGCCATAAAACCCCTACAAAATGGTATCAGAGCGAGTCTGATTCTGGACACCCTGATATGATTATGCCTTTTAAATTCAATGCTTAATTTAATCTTTACTTTATGCATGCATGTGTTTATTTAATTTGATTAAATAAAGTAAAAAACATCTTTTTGCGGAAAATCCCTAATTAATAAGGTTTTATGATAATTATGTATTTGATGCATGTTACATAGTCCATCTTGTCAATACGGTTTATGGATATTTTTTCTATGACTACATCCGAGAACGTGTCAAAGCTGTGAGGGTGTAGCGATAGAAATTTATTAATACCGGATGTATATCTGATACTAGATAAATTCAAGCGAAAGCGGAATCCTGAACGTGCCAAAGCTGTCAGGGTTACGCAAGTAGCTTGAGTTTATCATTGATGAGTTTAGCCTTGGTACGCCTCCTTGTGAACGTGCCAAAACTGTCACAACGAGAAACGACCAGGACTGAAAACCTAGGAGTCACTATTGAGTGATTGACAATGAGTTGTCTACCTGATGAATATACGTAAGCGAGAACGTGCCAAAACTGTGAGCTGAAATATATTCATTGGATCCATATTTCACTATTTGTATTTAATTTAATTATTAAATCTTTGTATTCTGTTTGGGGATTACTGTATTGCATGATTTAGTGTTAGGGGTATTTTTAGATTAAAAATCCATGATCTAGTTAATGTTTTCGATATTATTTTAAACTGTTTAATATCTGCTAACCGTTTTTCATAATCTATATGATATATTTGCGATGGTGGCACAATTGACTAATTTTTTTGCACGTAAGTTGGATACGAACAAACTTAAAGGCACTAAGAACTTTGCCGATTGGGATTTGGATTTAAGGATTGTCCTTGAATCCGAAAAGTTGGGATATGACTCGAGGGTCCGCTGCCCCTTGTTGTGTCTGAGGATGCAACACTGGAGGAACTATAAGTTTTCCAAGCTTGGAAAGATGATGATTTAAAAGTTAAATCATACATCTTAAGTTCACTGGCATCGGGACTCAAGAGACAATACTATGGCATGACATATGCATATAGTATGATGATGTGATTAAGAGAATCGTATATGAACCAAGAACAAATTGTTGTTCATAAAGTTGTGATGGAACTGTTCCATGTGCGACTGTACGAGGGGCAAGTTGTGAGCTCGCATGTTCTTCACTTGATCGATTTGATCGAACAACTGAGGCAACATAATCTCCCTCTGAATGACATTCTCGGTAGGAGTGTCATTCTTGGTTCGTTCCCAGCTTCTTATTGCCAATTCGTGATGTATTTCAACATGAATGGGATTATCTGTTCCTACCATGAACTGCATAGGATGTTGATCACGACGGAAGAGGACCTAAGGAATGGAGTACCAACTCGCCCTCCGAAACCTACTTCACTATCTGGTTCTTCCCAAGCCTGGCCAAAGGAAAAGAAGACGAAAGCGAAGAAAAAGAAGGGTTTCGGTCCTCCACCATAAGGAAATATAGCAAAGCCCAAGAGGGCATCTGAAGACAAATGCCATCACTGCAGCAAAGTCGGGCACTGGAAAAGGAACTGTCCTGACTACATTACCCAGATAAGGAATGAGAGAGCATCTACATCAGGTACATTTATTTTTCCAGTTATTGATATCTCACTAGCTTGTGAAGCTGTTACATCCAACTGGATTTTGGATTCTTCTTGTCCTGTTCACATTTTCAATTCGTTGCAGATGCTGAAGGAAAGTAAGAAACTGAAACCTGGAGAGATGCAGTTGCGTTTTGGGAGTGGAGACTCTCTAGATGAAGTTGCAGTGGGAGTATACGAGATCCCCTTACCAAATAGGAGCCTTTTGTTGTATGATTGCTACGTTGTACCAGGATGTGTAGCAAATATTATATCTCTTTTTGTATTAGATACAAAAGGTTATCATGTTAATATTAGGAGTTTTTCTTTGTATTTATATGATAAACGTAATATTCAGATCCTTTTGTTGTACAAATGAGCATGGTCATTACACACTGCATACTTCTAGAGATATTTTGAATACTCTGATTAATAAACGTAGTTTACTTGTAGTTAATAATACTGAACTTTGGCATATGAGGCTAGGTCATATAGGCGTTAAACGCCTTACCCAATTGGTTAGGAATGGTTTGATACCAGATCTCACCATTGAACCTATCCAACTTGTGAATCGTGTATTCAGGGTCAGATGACCAAAGCCTCATTTTCTGGTGTTGGACACCGCGCCACTAACTTACTGGAACTCGTACATTCTAATGTATATGCTCCACTAAGTCAGACTGCTCACAGTGGTTATTCATACTTCGTTACCTTTACCGATGATCTGTCACGATACGGTTATGTCTATCTGATGAGACATAAATCGGAAACCTTTGAAAAGTTCAAAGAGTTTCGTAATGAAGTAGAAAAATAAACTGGTCAATATATTAAATGCCTTCGATCTGATCGAGGTAGCGAATATATGAGCAGTGAGTTCATGGATTATATTAAGGAGAATGGGATTCTCACTCAATATACTCCTCCAAGTACTCCACAGTATAATGGAGTGTCTGAGAGGAGAAATCGGACTTTATTGGATATGGTCTGATCAATGTTGAGTTTTACAGATTTGCCCTATTACTTTTGGGGCTACTCTCTTTTAACATCTGCATATCTTTTGAATAAGATTCCTTCAAAAGCTGTTCCTACGACTCCATATGAGATATGGACCGGTAGAAGACCAAATCTTAATTATATTAAGGTTTGGGGTTGTCCTGCATATGTCATGATGGCTCAGCAAGATAAGCTTTCACCTCGAGGGCAAAAGTTTAGGTTTGTTGGATATCCTTCGAATATTAAGGGATATCTGTTCTTTGATACCAGCATCGAAATGTGTTTGTAGCTCGCTTCGCAAAATTTCTAGAAGTATAATTTTTGTCAGAATGTGGTAATCATAGACAGGTTGAACTTGATGAAGTCCAACCTGAAAACAACGAACCAACGGAGGAACCTCAAGTTCAAGTAGATGAAGAACCTTCAATACACACTCCGTAGGTCACAAAGGGTATCTAGACCTCATGAACGCTTGTATTTGAAACAAGAAAATAGTCTCGATGTTTTCTTAGTTGAAGAGACTGATCCTTTTACTTATAAAGAATCGATGTTGGATTTCGACTCCATGAAATGGAAAAGTTCCATGAAATCCGAGTTAGACTCACTGCATGAGAATCAAGTTTGGGACTTGGTTCCGCTTCCCAAGGAATTGTTCCTATTGGTTGTAAATGGGTTTACAAGAGGAAGTGCGGGCCTGATGGAAAGGTTGAAACCTATAAGGCTTGACTGGTAGCAAAAGGTTACACGCAGCGACCTGGCGTCGACTACGATGAAACTTTTTTTCCCCAGTAGCAATGGTTAAGCCTATTAGGATTTTGCTTTCTATAGCTGTGTATCATGATTACGAGATTTGGCAAATGGATGTCAAAATGGATTTTCTAAATGGATTTCTTGATGAAGAAATCTATATGGAACAACCGGAAGGTTTTGCTTCCAGCGAGAACTTGGGTATGGTATGTAAGCTTAAGAAGTCCATTCATGGACTTAAACAAGCTTCACGAAGTTTGAATCTTCGATTCGACAAGATTATTAGATTGTCTGGTTTTCTCAAGAATTCGGAAGAGTCCTGTGTGTATTAGAAGGCCAGTGGGAGCATGGTGGTATTTTTAGTCCTCTATGTTGACGACATCCTAATCATTGGGAATGATATAGGGATGATGCAAGGCGTAAAAGCTTACCTCTGTAAGAATTTCTCCATGAAGGACCTGGGAGAAGCTTCCTATGTTTTAGGCATAAAACTCTATAGAGATAGAGAAATGAAGCTGATTGGGTTATTCCAATCAACGTACATAGATAAGATCTTGGAACGGTATAATTTTGGTAAATGTAAGACAGTAAATATACCGTTCAGACATGGGATTCATCTTTCAAAGAAGATGAGCCCACAAACAGAAGATGAGAAAGTTAGAATGTCTGACCAACCTTATGCTTTGTGTTTGGGTAGCAAATGTATGTCATGTTATGTATTAGGCCTTATATTAGTTTCGCTGTTAGCGTAACCAGTAGATATCAGTCCAATCCAGGCAATGACCATTGGATGGCCATTAAACATATCCTGAAATATCTTAAAGTTACTAAGGATAAGTTGATTATTTAAGGAGGGACCGATGATAGAAAGTCTAAATCTGGATTTGTCTTTACCCTTAACGGAGGTGCAGTTTGCTGGAAGAGTTTCAAACAGGGGTCAACAACAGATTCCACCACAGAGGCGGAATACATTACAACTTCTGAAGCTGCAAAGGAAGATGTATGGATTAGGAACTTTATCACAGAATTGGGAATGGTCCCAAGTATCGAGAATGTGATTCTGTTATACTGTAATAATACTATAGCCATTGCGCAAGCAAATGAACCGATGGCGCATCAGAAATTGAAGCATGTGGAACGCAAGTACCACATTATTTGAGAGATTATGTCGCGAGGGGATATTGTCGTGTGCAAGGTACCGAGTGAAGATAATGTAGCAGACCCACTTACGAAGGCCATACCTCCGAAGTTATTTGATAAACATGTGGAGTCAATGGGTATTAGATACAATCGATATTGGCATTAGAGCAAGTGGGAGATTTTGTTGGGGTTGGTGCTCAGAGTGCCAATTCGCCGTTGTATTTCCTTGTAAATACTCTTGTAAATATTTTATTTTGAATAAAATAAGCAGTTTCTATAATATAATATATATCTTTATATGGTAACGATGTATTCAACCTTAGAATGATTAGTCATGATGCAATTGTAAAAGCGTCGCAACTGACATTGAGTTGTATCATGACGCTATCATTCTCAGACAGTTTCTGGTCAAGGTTTACACTACTTGGTCAGTAAAGTAAACTCGTTGAGACCGGTACATGTCGTATACAGGAATATATGATTCTAATGGTTTCTCAATGAACCATTAGTCTTGGATACTCGTATAGACTTGTAGGTGTTTATAGCGGATAAACACTAAACGAATCACCGAAGATTCTTAATGGATGGTACACCAACGTCAATAAGAATCTTCTCGGGTTGAGTAGCATATGTGATTCTTCGACTTGAGATACCACTGGGGGCACATGAGACATCTTCCACACTTAGATGGCAGTCACGTCACCGATCTATTCAGATCAGACCTCCGCTTGTTGGTTAGGTATGGACAGATCCTCAGGGGTCCTGTGTTTGTCGAGATAGGATCCGTCAATTCTGTGTACATAGCATAGGTAGTCCATATATGATTAGCAATCAGATAAAAACCATGGGCCCATGGTACAGGTTAGAAGTGAGTTCTAAGTGTTCTTTTAGAGATTGCTAATAGAGACGTCGATGAGATTATCCCTATAGAGATTTGACATTTACATCTATATCTCTGGGATATATCCGAATACCTGTGACGGAGGAATTAAACATATGCCATGACCTCGACCTGTATGATTCAGTGAGTTTATCTGTGGTCGTCATAATTTACATGTGGGTAAATTATAAACACGAAATTGAATTTCATGACGGATCTGCCTGAATCTAGAGAGTCTCACTAGTGAAATATACTCATATAGAACTAGAGCAACTTTTATGAATAATACTAGTTATTTATAAGTCGTTTAATGGTTAAACGAAAAATACATGCGAATGGACCTAATGATCATTTCCCAATTATTGTGTTTTTGTATCTAATAATAGATTTTATTAAATACATATTAATTAAATGTCAAATTGTGATAATTGAAATATATCATAAATATATATGTATTTGGATATTAAAGTAAATATAATACATATATTTAAAATATTTGTATTTAATAGTTATATAATTATTTAATTGTTAAATAATTCAATTAATTAAAAATATAAATATCTTAAGTTTTGATATTTTAGGAGATGACTTGAGTTGCTTTATTTGATTTTTTGAAAATCATTAAATGGTTTAATGATCATTTACACAAGTTGATAAAGCAAACTTTAATGAAAAAAAATTAATATCTAGATATTTTGTATATGCTCATTTTCGGCCAAGGGCAAAATGGTAGAGTATATATTGTTTTGTTTCATTTCCATTAGGTTAAGGTTAACAAGTTACACAAAATAAACACAAAAGGAGTTGAGAGCAAAAGTTGAAGAACAAAAGGAAAAGGCTTGGAAATATTTGATTTTGTAAGTTTTTCTTCAAATCTTTCAACTTAGAAAATGTTTTTATCATGCTTAGCTTCAACATGTGTTGCTAGGATATTGTCTCTACACTTTTAGTTTGTATTTTAAATTATTATGAACTTGTTTGAATGATGAAAGCATGTATGGTTTCTAAGTGAGCTTGAAATGGTTTCATAAGCTCCCTTTTGATTATTTGATAATCAAGTTGTCATTCTAGAGTTTCTAAGCCACTCATTGATGACCTAGAATTTTTCTTGAGTTGTTTCATGATGGTGAGACTTGTTTGGTATGGTAAAGTTTGAATTAAAGTGTTGGATTTAATTGATTTGGTAAAATTTATCAATTTAAAGAAATTATAAAATTAGGGTTCTTAACCCTTTCCAAATTTGGGGCTTTTCATATATGTGATGTATTATGGTGTGTATATGATGCATATTAACTTTTGGGTTGATTAGATTTGCTCTTGACATGTTTTGAACATAAAAGGACCAAATTACAAAAACTGAAAAATGAGGGGTGTTCGGTAATTATAAAAAATTTGGAGATTTTGTTGCAATCTGATTTTGATGTGTTGGACATGTTGGAAATCATTTTAGAATTGATTTAGAATCATCCAAAATTGTATTTGACAATTTAATGACTAAAATGATCAATTTACAAACTTTTGGGCCAATTCGGTAATTCACAAGAATTTGGTTTCTTGTGTAAGATTTTAATTTTTAAGTATTGGGTAATTAAATAAATAATTTTATTTAATTGATCCAAGAAAAATTATTGAAATCGGAAAATTTTGATTTTCTGCGTTTCCGCTGCGTTACCGGATTCTCTTGCCTTGGCGCTTTTGGTGCCCGATTAGTTCCTCATCGGGCTATCTTCTCATCTTCTTCCAATAACAAAAATTTTCCTTGCCTGCTATAAGACTGCGGCATAGTTCGACACCTCCTAGATCCTTAGGTGGGACCATAGATTTCTGAGCTCATTTAAAACTCTCCAATGCCTCATGGGACTCATACGCCTCCACTTCTAAGACCAAATGTGGTATTTGTAGACAAAATTCTTCAAGGGCTCGTCATCTATCTGCTTCATCATCCTTAATGACCACATTGTCTTCTTTGGTACGCATGCTCCTTTGAAATGGCACACAAAGAACTTCTTCAACAGTGAAAAACTGTTGATACTTTCTGGGGTCAAGTTTATGAACCACAAGTTGCCCAACCCTCCCAAAGTTAATGGGAACACCTTGCATATCGCCTCTCCTACCATTCCCTAGATTTCCATCAATAAAATGAATTTTCAATGTGGGGTTTGGGGTATGTGTTGCCCTTATCAACATCCATCGTGGGCATGGTGAATATCCTTGGAAATCCACCGCCAATATTTCCTTCGCACTTTCCTCCCACTTCTTCGTCTCCCTCTGAAACCAATCCCCCATTTGGATTTCGAAGCCGGCATGCTCTCGCCCAAGGCCTCCTCATGTTTTCCACTTCAAGCGTGGTATCTTCCATAACTGGGAACCTCATGTCCCCTCTCCGGATACCGTTGCAAGTCACTTTTCTCAAAACACGAACTGTTGCTGGATGATTCTGGGGTTCGCTTGCCTTTTTCTTCTTCTCACAGCTCATTTGTTTGCATGGCGCTGGCAACAACTAAAGATCTCACCCTATGGGCATTCTTTTTCCCATTTCCACGTTCTACATATGCTCATGCGATCCTTTTTCCTTTCACTATGTCCTCTCTCCTTCTACTATGACCTACTTCCCCTCATTATCTAGCCTTTTTCTCTAACTTCTCAATTTTTTCCATCATAACCTTCATAAAGGCTTGAGTCGTTTCCCTATCTTTTCGAGCATCTTCCATTTCATTTCGTAAGGTTTCTTCCATCTTCTCCATCCACTTCATTGTCGAAGCCTCTGAAGTTCCGTGGTTTCCATCTCCTGCCATCGTCTTATTGTGTTTGCTGCTTTTCGTACTGCTCCCCACAGACGGCGCCAACTGTTGATGGTTGTTTTTCGTTTCATGGGAGATTTGGGAAAATCTACTCCTCGAACAAACCTCCCCCAAACAGTGAATTTATTTAGTTAGTTGGGAACCAAAAGCAAACTTGGTAAGCAAACAAGAAATCACAGAGAAAGAAAAAGGTTTAACGTGGTTCGGCGGAGAATGGCTGCAAGCTACGTCCACGGGAACAAAGAATGAAATTTTTATTACTAGTTCGGGTCAAATCGATTTGTTTTCTCTCTCTATCACTAAGCTTTGAGTGCTCTTTTACCAGTTATGAAATATCAAAATAGCTAACCCTTAAATCTGAATCTCCAACCTCTTTATATAGGCTTCTGAACCTATTGACACACCAGCTTGTGATGCCAGCTCACTTCAGTCCGTCATTGTCGCCCATACTCATTTCCCAAACTACTCTACAAACATTGGCTCTGGCCGTCTGACACAATAACCCCCTGCCATATGAAAAACAATCATTCTCACCTTTAACTTTTGCTACACGTTCTGCCCATGTGACAGCTTGTATTTCAACCACTCCCACACGGTCTGTGTGTCAGGACATCCTCTGTCCTGCTCCCATCATATGAGCCTTATAGAGGCTCAAACTCTCATGTAGGGATTATGTCATTCATATATAAGTACAAGATACTGCAATCCCACCCTTGGTCCTCGGGTTGGCATGCCGAGGTAAATGATGTTGGAACCTCTTCCTCACTTCTTTCCCAGGTCAGGTTAGTAGTCATGGACCACGTCGGGTCCACCTTCGGAGATGCTTAAGTTTGAACCGGTTCTGATACCTTCCTACCATGTCGAGTCAGTATCCCAATTTATCATCCTCAACTGGTTCTTCCTTTAGACATCTCTTTGTACCTCGGACTCATACCTTTCATATGATCCCTCATTCTCTAAAGGGCCTTGAACCATTTACGACGTAAACCTCATTAACCCCTCTTCGTGTTTCAGAGTTACTCGAGGCTTAAAATCACCATCAATAATCCGCATAAGAGAAGCACCGTTAAAATTGTATATAGTGCTTTTTGGACACTGAAAATAACTTTAATAACTTTAATTTTAAAAGTCAAAATTTTAGGGCTATAGAAATAACTTTAATAACTTTGTTTGCTTAATGTTAACTTTTTTGGACATATTATTATTTGTCATGTTTTAGAATCTGTCAATAGTCGTCCTGCTCAGTTCTTATTCTGCAAGCATCCGATGCAAGATGTTTGATCCATCTTATTGAATAATTCACAGCTTGATTTATCAATAAAACTTTTATAAGAAACGTATTTATTGAATTCGAAGTCAGAACCTGAAGATATTTTAGATACATTATCAAATCACGTTCTTTGGGATGTATTGCAGATATTTATTTTCTCTCATCAATAGTTTGAAGGTATATTTGGTTAGAGAACGGATATTTGAATTGTGCCATTGCCAGAATTTATTTAGGAGGTCGACTCCTAAGTCCTAAGTCCTAAATATAAATATTAATTAATATATATATATATATATTAAAAAATATGATTATATCATCAAATCATCAGGGATAAGAATGTTCTATTTGACTAATCAATTCACGTGTAATCGATGAATTATTGTCTGTTTGATGAATTTTTTTATATATGTTCTAGTGATAAAACTTCTAGAAATATATAAAACTACATTTTAAAAAAATCCACTTGGTTGTTTGTCATCAATTTTGAACCTCATACTTGAAGAACTCAAAAGTTTCAATATTGATCTAGAAAGGTTATCATTCTAGATTCACAATTAGTTTTGTATTTTAGTGATAGAACTTCAAGTGATACATATTTGGAAGAAAAAAAATGTTTGATATAAATTTTAGTAGTGATATTTTAAATGTTTTAACTTTTGAAGGACTCCAAGTATTATTGAAGTATAAAGGTCTAGGCATTCTCAATAGTATTCTCAATAGTACTTTATATTCAGGGATCATTAGAGATGATAATTTTTAGGTATGTGTTCGGATTTTTACATCTCAAATCAAATCTTATTTTTATGTACTAAATCTGATGAAAATCCAAATTTTACAAATCTATATCTGAGCATCAGGAATTCGGATTTTTTTGCGGGTTTTTTAAAAAAAAAATTATTTAACTTAATGAATAGTAACAAAACATTAAGAATTGAATA